>OY757919.1:88174247-88341747 GCA_963585895.1 Sepioteuthis lessoniana | reverse complement strand
TAAAAAGTTAAAATTTTTCTAATTTTTTTTAAATAACCACGAAAGCATGCTATTTATTTCACAAAAATAAATCTTCAATTTTTTCAATTGTGTAAATTTGTATTTCATTTAATCTTGTTGGATAAATTTATCATTAATTATCTACCAAATTTAAAATGAAAACTGACAAGGACTTTTCTCAAAGTTTTATTTATAGTTTCAATACATGCAATTATCATTATATAGAATTTCCACAGGTACAACTAGTTACATATGGAAGCTTTATTTCAGTTGCTGTCCAGAAAAATTTGGAGGCCTGAGAACTTGAAAAAATAGTAGGCTGGGTTGGTGATCTGTGTTACAGACCATAATACAATCATCTATAACAGGTTTCACTGAATTGCTTATATCAATGAAACTCTTTCGAATATATTAGTTCTTGATTTAAAAAGATCTCTCAACTAAGAGGGGGAAAGTCACTTTATCATAAAAGGGTGATATATAATAGAAAAAATTTAAATATGTTGTCATAGATGCTTTCTGCCACGAGTATTTTTTACATTCAATTCTTGTCTGTAGTACACTGAATCAAAGTTTCAAGAGAGGTTACATAGATTTACTTTAGTTACTTTCCTTGAACACACCATTTACAAAGTATAAATACTTTGTTAACTGGAGCAGGGTTACCAATTTAGTTTAAATGACCATTACTACAACAAAACCTACAGTCAATCCCATTGTTCTAATCAGACTATACTGTTTGATATAAATCATATTGGATATAATGCAAACTAAAACTAAATATGAGTCCAATTCCCTAATTTTGTTTTAGTTAAAAGATAAAAAAATTTTACTGTGTTATGTGATCTATCATATTGTTTCTGTTGTCAAAAAAATTACCCTTAGTCCTGACATTATAACCAGGTAGGAGTCCCCATGGACTAATGGCTAAAGTGTTGGACTGCAGCCTCAAAGCTAGTGAGTTCAAACTCCAGTTGCTCTATTACATTTAACTTTTGGCCTAATACCCTTATGGGCTAAATACGTAAAAATACTATTCTCCGACAAAGATGGCTTTGGCATTAAATAATCCACAATGGTTGATATGTAATCAAACAAAGAAATCAAATTAAAATAACCGACAAGATTCATGACTCCAATTCTTAGGTAGACCACATACAAAAACATGGAAGACCTTAAATACTGAGGTAAACAAACTACAATAAAATGGTTTTTATTCATAGGATAATTTTTTTTAACAGATCTCCTTTTAACAAATTGAATAATCATAGAATGAAAAAAAATTGTGTTCTATATAAAAGGGGATAGTGGAGAAGTTCAAAAGGATCTTTTAATAAGCACATCTTAAATTTTCAAGAAATTGATCAAAAAGTTTTGGGTATCATAGGAACATTATTAATAATCTAAAAAAGAAAAACAACCTAAGAGCATGAAACAAAGAATTATTCTGATTCAGAGTTATTGTAAAGTTACACTGATATGAATATAGTTTAAATTTGAAATCAGAATACTGGACAAAAAGTTGAACATCAGCTCTTTGTGCAATCCTTTACCACTGAGCTCTATCTGCAAGTGCATAGAAGATACTAAAAGCTGAAGATTATAAGATTTGAGCTGAATAAGAATTGATATTTTAAAAAATGCAAAAATGCTGCTGAATTAAGCAAAAAGCATAAAAGAAGATTAGGTTCAAGAGTAAAAATTCTTGAATAATCTAAAAGGTACGTAATACTAAAGTAATAAAAGGTTTACAAGAAAAATGATTAGATAAGAAAAGTTCCTTACAGCTTGAAAAAAAAAAAAAAAAAAAAAAAAAGTAGGGAGAAAAATCATTGAAAATGCAAATATATGAAGAAAAAAAAGGGCAAAATTAAGAATCTTATAGTTTCATGTAAAAAGTCTTGAAAAAGTTTTAAAACTCAATCATAACTCATATATATATAAAACGAAAATTTGAATTTTAAAGAACTAGAGTTCAATTTAAAACTGATTTTATTAATTTGGGAGAACCAAACAAAAGTGTAAGCCAACTTTTTTGAGGATTTTATTCATTTTAATAGAGTTGTAATAATTGACTAAACCCTTTCACTCCCAGTTGAATTTAATTTTCAACTTTAAAGCATAATTTTGCATATCCAAAACTTATTTAAAAATTGGTAGTGAAAGAATTAAAGATGAAACTTGCTTATCTGCAAAGGGCTAGCAGCAGAAAGTTATTTTTTTTTTTTGTTCTTTTTTAAATAAATTATTGCTAAACAATTTCAATGTAATTTGGTAGTGAAAAGGTTAAATATAAGGCTTATATAACAGAAGTTAAGTAATTTCAATCAAAGGCTCAACAATTAACATATCTTTACCTCCCTGAGAAAAAGGACATCTGATAATAAAAATATACTCTTGATAAAAAGTTTAATTAAATCTATTAAATGAAAACAAAGAGTGAACAGGAAAACTTTAAACTCGACCATAAACACTGTGTGTGTGTGTGTGTGTGTGTGTGTGTGTGTGTGTGTGTGTGTGTGTGTGTGTGTGTGAGAGAGAGAGAGAGAGAGAAACATTTCAAAATTTATGCACTGGTTCTCCCAAATTTGTTTAAAAGAAAGAAAAAAAACCAAACAAAAAAAAACAGTTGCTATTTACCTTCTTGGGCAGCTAATTCCAGCCCATCCTGATCAAATTCTAATTCAGCTTCTTCAGCTACAGAATCATAGTCCCCGAAAGAACCTTCACTGTATTCTTCAAAGCTTCCTAAATAAATAAATAAAAAATGAAATAATTCAAAATAATTTTTAAACTTTAAATTCAATAAAAAAAATAAAAAAAATTAGATTAAAAATCAAATTATTTAAAAAGGTTTAACATGAGTAAGAAAATCTTACCCTTGGAGTAGGGGAAAGAATAATTATTTACTCAGTTAACTAATATAGGACTTATTAAATAAATAAATAAATAAATAAATGAATAAATAAAAGTAATTATACATGTACAGATTGGCACTTCTGCAAAGGAAGCAAGTGTTGCACCTTGGCTGTCTGCCTTAGATCAATGTAATATCATTGCACTCCGCTTATTTTCAAGTTAATTTTACTAAGTTGTTTAAGCAGCAGAACACTGGATATATCATTTGCTTGCTTAACTCCAGGTTGATATTCAAATCAGTTCCAAGATTCATGGGTTAATTTTTATATTTGTTTGCTTTAGCATAGCAAAATGTTGCACAAAGAAACATACTGAAATATCACAGTTCTTTATAATATAGAAGTTTTTTTGTTTTTTTTTAAAGTCATGTTTACTATTTTTAAAATACTAAAGTGAAAAGATAAATTTAATCTGGATTTCCAACATCACCATAAGAAATTTACTGATTGTTTTTATTCAATCTTCAATTAAATAGTTCACTTAAGACTTTTTTTTAGCACAGTGTAAATAGAAAATGCTTGCATTTCTTCTGACAAAATTAATTGTTGTCATCACGCCAGTTTTTTTTTTGTTTGTTTGTTTGTTTTAATCATACTGCTACATCTATGAATAAAATATGTGACATCTCATTGCTGAATATATTAGGAGCATTTGTTGCTAATTTGAACCTTGTCAAGTTGTTATATAACACCAGTTATTACCAGTCTATATATATATATATATATATATATATATATATATATATATATATATATATATATATACACACACACACACACACACACACACAAAGAATTTTAATGAAAAATAAATTTAGAAACAACCACTGCTTTGAATATAGATTAAAAAAAAAAAAAAAAGGGATGGGCAGTTGTACCGAAAAACAGATTTTTCGTTTTCATCTTCACACTGAAACCGCATCAAAATTTTTTTACGAAACCAAAACCGTTCGGTTTAATGCTATCACTACTGAGTGACCATATCCAGAGAAACACTGTTGAAAAAACTTTCAGATTTTCATAAAATGAAATTTTATGAATATTTATACCATTGTAAGAGGAAAAGATTCAACAAAAATATGACAAAAACATTTAATTGAATAGTTTTTATGAAATGAAAGTGAAATCTATTTGTTTACAAAAGGAAATGAATTAAGGGGAAAAAAAAAAAAAAAAAAAAAAAAAAAAAAGGAAATACGACATGATGACTGAAATTATTTGTTTCAGTTTTCTCAAATATTTTTTGTGGCAAAATTAAGTTAATAAAATAGGGGGTAAAAATTTAAAAAATAGTTGCCAGTTTCACCTTAATGTTAGATGTCATTTTATTCTGAAAGATTTTTTCTTTCCTGCAATATAAATATTTTTAAGATTGGACCAGAAATAAACGAGAATTTGCAAGTTGAACGAACTAAGTTGCAAATTTCTCAATCTCGAACGAAACTGAATATCAACTGGAAAAGCTATCATTACATAAAAAATGAATGGTTTCCTAAGAAAGTAAAAATACTAAATTAAAAACCAGAAAACTGAATAGAAAATCGCGATATCAAGGAAAAAAATTGACTTAGACATTATCACTCCAGGTCAAAGTGGACCTGGGAGTAATGGCACTGAAATGGATACTCCACACTCCCCAGAGGTGGAGCCCCACCATCAAATACATGTCATAAGGAAAACAAACATTGAAATATCTTGTTAATTTTTGTTGTTAATTAATCAAATATTGATGACTCAAGCACAGATTTTTCAAAATTACTTCCAATTTAGTCACAGAATTATCTGATGGACAAAATTAAAAGGAAAGCGGTGTTTGAGTAAAAATTAAAATTCACAAATCAAAGATAAATGAATAAATAAATAAAAAGATATTTTTTATTGATAGATAAAAAGCAAATGACCCAAGTAACTTTATTACTTTAATCTAGGATGAAGCTTGCTAGATCAAGACACACAAAAGGAAAGACCACTTGAGTGAAAATTGAAATCAATCATGTAGAATGATAAAGTATGATTATAGTATAAAAAGTCCAAAAATAGAAGCAAACCTACATTGTAAAGATAGAGATGATTTAAAAATCATATATATATATATATATATATATATATATATATATATATATATATAAATTTAATTCTTGTATGAACTAAATCAATATGTTGCATTCTTGCCACCAACTAATAAAATCTTATTTTCAGAGTAACATTATCATGACACACTGCCTTGTGAACAATTTATTTTTCAGGTTGAATGTTGATTTGAATGGGAACAGAACTGATCCAAAAAGAAGAATTCAAAAGAAATTGAATTGTTCAGTTTAAAAAGAATTCAAGGACTTGCACAAACATGTTTTGTGTGAATATATAAACAAAGATGAACACAGAAGGTAGAGTGAGGTTGAGGAATCAGATTAGAACCTTCAGAACAAGATAACATACAATAAGAGTATTTAACTAATAAGGGAGGGTCATCACCAAGGTATATATTACATGCATGAATAAATTCAATGAATTTTCAGAACCAGACAAAAGTAATAAATAATGCTATAGAAGAGTACATTTCTAACACAGCAATATGGATAGGGAATTTTCAGTAAAATTTCTCTTGTGTGTGTATTAATACTTCATCCATTTTGTATTCAACTATTGGGAAATTGGCAAGTTTTATTACATGTCTATATGTAAGAGCAGCCATTATTTTCCAAAAAAATTTATATGATTGATTAACCACATGCCAACCAAACTAAAGTTATTTTATGCCAAGAAGTTAGAGAATTGCATTAATTGTATGTTTATATTTATAGTTACATGGGTGTTTAAGAGTTTTTTGTATACAGTTATAGGATATCAAAACTGGTTGGTTGTGTTTTGGGCCTATCAACCCTTGTGGGTTATCTATTGCCAAATCCTGTTTTATATATGCTTTGTAAAGGAATAATTTGTAAGTAAGATTTTTAAACAAGCCAGAGTTCATTTGTTTGCCCACAGTTAAATGGTTTCATTTATTGCTATATAACACTTATAGTTCTAGCTGCACACAGTTAAATGATTTCAAATATTGCTAACAATAATGATATATTTAATTAATCATTTCTTTGCACGATTAAATGGTTTCAAATATTGGTATGTAACGCAAATAATTCTGTTTGATATTAATAATAATCTCTTGTAAAAGATTGAACAGTTCTATTAGACCCATAGATGGATATATGATATCAAGTATTCCTATCTAATACAAATGATTTGCAAGCAGTTATATGGTTTCAAGTATTCTACCTAATATTAATAATCTATGCAAAATTGTATGGTTTCAAGTAATTATTTCTATCTAATAGTAATCAGTGTTTGTATAGTTATATAGTTTCAAGTAACTAATAATAATAACCCTTAGTAAACAATTATAACTTCAAGTAATTATTCTTAATACAATTTAAAGTTATATAGTATCAAGTATTTCTATCCAATTCTAATAATTTTCAAACAGATCCATTTGACCCATATTTGGAATCCGAACAGGTACTGCCACTCCAGGTCTGAGTGAACCTGGGAGTAATGGCAATGAATAGGTACACCACATTCCCCCAGAACTGGACCATCACTATATCAAACGCAGTTTTGAGTCATACCCAAGACACCTCTTTTCTGAGGGTTCTTGCTCTTAGTAGGGATACAGTCAGCATATTCTAAGCCATAATATACACACACAAAGATTTCACATTCAAATAGCTTTCATAATAATTGGTAGGACAATAAAGTTGTACAAGTGTGTAAAATATTCAATAAATCTAAAAAATGTCTTTGCACCAAACAGTTTATGCTTAACAACCAAATAGCTACAAACAAATCTATTCCACTTTTTAAACTTAATAATCTTGTAGCATCAAAGAATAAAATGCCAATATTGAGATGATAAAATAAAACTGACTACAAAAGAGACAAAAGCATCATTTAAAAAGATCTAAGTAAATAGATACTATTATTTTTACTTAGATTTGACATTTCATAAAGATATATTCATTGACAAGAACTCAAATTACTATATAAAAAATAAATAGTTACATACACACACACAAATAAATATAAAGAGAACTAGCAATCGCTTCTCAATGGTTTCATATTTTGAAAGATTCTGACAATGGAATAAGCCAATATTAACCCTTTTGCAGGCAGATTCATAAAAATATCACAGTTTAAAAAAAAAAAAAAAAAAAAAAAAAAATAGCAATGAATTTAGGAATTCCATTTACAATTTTAAAGCACGAGTTAATGAAGATGACCTGCTTATTCAGGACCATTATAAAAGGTATTTTCATGTTGAGAGACAGAAAATTAAGTCCCTATTGTAAGCTAAGATATAGCAGAATCTATCTAAATCAGCCCCAATATTGTAACGAAGTATTTTTATCAGAGATTATTTATGGTCTTTAAATGCATGAAGAAAGCCATTTACTGAACAAGACAGCAGGAAATAGTAGACAGATCCTTGACACTTTGATAAATTTGTTCAACTTTTGAATACTGAACATTAAGGCTTCGAGGTTACTGAGAAAACTTAGCATTCTCATTTATGTTGTGAAGAAAAGATTGAAATACTGCTCATTTAAAACTTCTTAGTATACATGGGTAGCATCAATTCAAAAAACATACCTATTCTGTAGAAATATCTAATCCCAATATTTGAGTTATTTTCATTTTTAAAAAATAAATAATTTTATGAGAGGGAGCAGGATCAAAAGTGATCTCTATGGCCCAACCATTTTGGGTACCTCATGTGGTATAATAGTTAAGAAGCTGGATGAGCAAATCATTGTAAGTTTAAAACCCATTGGATGCTCCATACTTCCAGCCTTGTGACACAAATAAGCAAAGCTTAGTAAATAACTATGGTCCAGCCAATTTTTTTTTTCTTTTAACACATGAAATTAAACTGAATATTATGCTTGGGGTATTTTAGATTAGGAAATAAGGAATACATACATAATAACCTCATACAAAAATAGAAAAAACCCAACTTAGTTGGATATGCCAAAAAGGAAGACAGATTTAATGAATTCAATTTCTAAAAGAAAAACTTTAAAATCAATTAATGGCAAGTCAAGCAAATGTTTGTTGTTTGCTTAAATCATTATAGATTATTGAATGTAGGCTCTTGTTTAAGAATAGGTGATTTCACTTTGATCAGCTTAAAGGTTAGAGAGTTAGATCCAAGAGATATGGATCAATTCCACAACTTTAGAATATGAACCTTGTTAACTATGACAAGTAATTTATTCACTTTTTTGGCTTTCTATCAAATTTTGATAAAATAATGTCTGAGGATGTGAAAAATGTGATTAATTGAATCAAACTAAGCAAATCAAATTGTGTATAGATGATTGCTATATATATATATATATATATATATATATATATATATATATAAAGCTATCTTATAAGAAAGAATGGAGAAAAGGTTGAGATAAACCATAAAGAAGCTTCTTTTTTCTTATGTTACATTTATAATAACTGGCCAATGTTTATAGTTTTAAAAGTATTGAAAGGATAAAGAACTGAATTTTAAGCATTGTTAAAGTAAATATTGGGTATGAGTTATAAATAATTTCCATTTCTTAAAAGCAAGTTACAACTGCATTTCAAACTTCCAGTGTTTTAAATGCAACCAGAAATTATCTGATTAAAGAGTGCCTTATCAGTCATTCTCATTTCAATAGTGAAAGAGCGTACATCATAATTTAATCTATGATGTCACACCTCTAAAATGGATGAACTGAAAGTGCATTTTTAACATCTAATGTTGAAAGAGAATTAAAAAAAAAAAAAAACACTACAGAAAGAGCTAAGAAAATTTCTAGTATTTATAATAAAAGTATCATTGCTGACTTTCAAGTCCAAAACTGATTTTCAAAGTTTCATTCTAGTAATACATGATTGAGAGATGAGCCCAGACCAAGATGCTTTAAGAGAACTGGTGGAATGCAATCCATGCAACTCAAGAATTAACATTTGACCCTAACACATTCCAATCCACAATCTGCCTTCACTTGAAAAAGATAGGAAAAGTCAGTATTTTGGGCATTTGGTTTCCTCATTCTCTTAATGAGAAGAATAAGATCACATATACACAGTGAGAAAAATTCCCTGAAGACAGAGAAATCAACCATTTCTCAATATCGTTACAGGTGATGAAAAATAGGATAATACTCAGTGCAAAAGGCGGAGGACTGACAAGGTTTGGTTTGGTTTTTATGGCAGATCAACTTTTGTATGTTATTAAACACCAAATCCATTTTTTAAAACAAATAATTACTTCTATTTCAAACAATTCAGTTTAGTATGAGTACAGCTTAATTGTAAAAACCATTTCTATATCAAGCTATTCAGTTTAGCCAAACAGTTCTTAGCCAAACAGTTCTAAGACAAACAATTCAGTTAAGTATAAGTACAGATTTTGTTTACACAGTTATGTCAAAACAGTTCTATATTAAACAATTCAGTTTAGTGAAAGTACAGTTTCAATGTCAAAAACAATTCCATTTCAAACAATTCAGTTTAGCATAAGTTACTGTTTAAATGTAAGTACACACAGTTTAATGGTCAAAAACATTTCTATTTCAAGCTATTCAGTCGAGTCAAACAGTTCTAAATTCAAACAATTCAGTTTAGCATAAGTACACAGTTTAGTTCTATTTAACCTATAGATAGGACCTTTCAGGTGCTTCCACTCCGGGCCAGAGCGATGGCAGTGAAGGGGTGCTTCGCATTCCCCAAAGCTCCAGCATCACTGGAACCTCACCATCAGATTGTTTATTATCGTATCCAGAACACTCTTGGGTGGGTGGCAGGATCTTATCCCTCTGAAGAGGTGCAATCTGTGTATTCTACAACTCCAGCTGACTGGACAAGTATAAATCTCTGTAACTTATCCCAAAGGTAGAGCTTCACAGAAGAAAAATTATGCTGTGTGTATGGTGGGATCACCATGGAATTAATCATTAAAAATTTTTTTTTAACTGCAATCAGACATTCAATGCAGACAGCTGCATTGTGTGCATAACAATCTGAGAAAATACCCTGCACTCATCAATAAAGGAAATATTGTGCTTCTCCATGATAACTCAAGGCCACATTCACCAAGAATTATGCAGGAAAAAAAAATATTGGATTTAGGCTGATCTGTTTTATTACATCACGAGACCTTGCACCAATTGATTTCCAGCTTTTTCCTTCTCTACAAAATGCTCTGATGAGAAAACATCTTAAGAAGATCAGATGAAAACATTTCTGGAAAACTTGTTGAGCTCAAAACCTGCTGAATTTTTATCAAATCAACAAGCCACCTGACCAATAGCAAGAGGTGATTCAAAATAATGATGAATATACAACTGATTGAAATTAATTTCTTGTTAAATTATTAATAAATAAATTGTAATTATGTAAAATGCAAATTATTAATGACTCAACCCAATAGTCTTATATTTTATGTTAACATATAGGCACAACATAAAAAATATTATAAGGATGAGGCTTTTGTTCATCCTGAAATATTTAACTTGTAGTAAAAATTCCATACAAATATTTCATTAAAATGTGTCACCAAGTAGGTTCTGATGAAGAAAAATTATTGATAGATAAAATAACTGATTAGACACTAGGAAAAAAATTATATAACCTATTGTTTGAAAGCATTTTCTTTTTTTTTTTCTTCTCGTGTACTTACAATTTATATAAGTTCTATTTTTATCATCAAATAAATCATTTATCCTCTAAGTGCTAAAGATGATTAGGCTATTTGCCAAAAAATATGACAGCTGGCAGATGTTTTGATTGAAGACTAAACTCTTTTAAATATGTTGCTTCCTCCCAACTCTCAAAAAAAGTAAAAGCTTCAAAAGGATCATAATGATCACATTGGCAAGAAACTGGCAATCACCAAGTACCAATGACATGTCTATGCTATCCTAACTTAGAGATATATGCTCTATCACCTATACTGAGCACTCTTATAAATATAGTAAACTATGATTAATATCTCGTACAGTACATTTTAACAGTATAGTTATAATACAAATTTTAAGTAAGCTCTTGCATTATTCTCATTTAACTAACCAGCAATTTCTTCACTATCATACATTTTGGTTAGATATATTGCAAACAATACTACCGATCAGCAATGATTATTGTCACATGTATTGGTTCCAATATTTTTATATTTTTTTTTTACACAGCTCATTGGCCTAGTGGATAGAGTGTTTGCCAATGGTCCTGGAGACCTGTGTTCAATCCCAGGTCGCATCATACCAAAGACTTTAAAAATGGTGCTTGATACCTCCTTGTTTAACACTTAGCAATATAAGGAACGTATCAAGGGTAAAGTGGAGCAATCCAGGGAAAGGAGTAGTGCCTTCCCCAAAACCTCGGTGTAGTAGCTATTGAAAAGGGAGCCTTCTGGTTGCCCTCGACTACGGTCACCAACTTTACTATATTTATCAATATTGATGCTGTACAACAAAAAAACTACATAAAATAATTAACATTTCACAATATAGTCTCTTGGTAATAAATATCAAACCCAATTAGGTTTAAGTGACACAAATTTGAGAAAAAAGATTTTATATATAATCTATGGAAGTGTTAATAATAGGACTGGTGCCACAAACCATTTCTTTCAATTTCATACAAAAAACTATATGGTATCCCTTCAAGTCTAATGCATTTTCCTATCCTCCTTGGTGATGCTTCTATGCACTGCTGGAAAGATTCTTCTGGGATGCCCCTCAGCTCTGTCATTAGAGCCTTCTTAAAGGTCTCCTCAACTTCAAAACAGGTCCCTTCGATGATCCTCTTGAGCTAGGGGAAAAGAAAAGTTACATGGCACTAGATCATGTGAATAGGTAAGTTGCTCCAGTATGGTGATATTCTTCTCAGCCAAGAACTGCTAGCTGGTGCATTGTTGTGGTGAAGCAGCTGCGATTCTCCTCACACACTGAATAAAGTATATACCAGAGGATCTCCTTGTAGACTTACTGACTGATTATCGGGCCTTGTGGTAAAAACTCACTATAGACAACGCCCCCTCATGTCAAAGAATGTGATCAAGATGACTTGACAGTCTTGCTTTCTTTGGCCTCGGTAATATAAGAAACTTGCACTAACTACTCTGGCACTTGGTTTCTGGGTCATACTCAAAAATCCATATTTCACCACCAGGGATGACTCTATAAAACAAGTCTGGTTCAGTTTAAAGATGCTCCATGAGGTCCTGACACCTGCATGCAGCACACATGATCCTCATTCAGCAGTCTTGGTACCAATTTTGTGCAGACTTTCCACATGCCCAAATCTTTGGTGATAATCTTCCAAACATGTCCGACTCATTTGCAATCATTCGAACAGTCAACCAATGATCACCACACACTGTTTGCCTTACCAGTTCAACAATGACCTCAGTTCTGCTTATTGAAGATCTCCAGCTCCTGGAGTCTTTTTTTACTTCCTTACTCCTTTCAAATCTCTTAATACCATGTTGTGCATGCATTTTTTTATCTCCATATATTTGAAGTATTTCAAGCACTTGTGACAGAGTCCCCCAACAACCAGACCTAAAATTTCAGATGAAACCATTTTCATGATGTTCATGTACAACAGAATAGGTGCATTCAATTGAGATGTCTTTAGTTGGAGTTTCTTTCCAACAGTGAAAACAAAGCTCTCAATATGCTTGGTTTCCTTTGGTAGTAAAGGGATAAAAGTGATTGAATAAATCTATGAATATCAAACAGAATCATTTTTTTTAATGTCACCTTAATTATCAGGTTTCCTAATGTGTACTATTGATAAAGTTTCAGTCAATTTGAATTTTAGCAATAAATTGGAAAAATTTGTTACTTCTATTTTAAATTCTTTGATTCAACCCCCCCCTTTTTTTTCTTATAAAAATAGTTTATTTCAGGTGGCTGACATAAATTGCTCACTACCTGAAAATTGATGGGTTTTTATGACCTTTATTAACTTAATTTTGTGATCAGCCAAGATCATAAATTGATTTTTTTTTTCACCCTCAAAAATGAGCAATTACAGTACAGCAAAAACAGTAACTAACCATGAAAAACTTAGATCATTTCAGAACCAGCACTATCAAATATGGTAAAAAAAAAGAAAAAAAAAAAAAAAAAAAAAGTCATTTGTTTCTTGGCACCAAAAATCATGTTGACCAGTGTAATCTTCAAAAACATTTTAAAGCATCAAAATACAGGAAGAGATGTATGAGATGTATCTTTACACTAAAAAATTTCCTACATAAATGACTATTGTTGAATCCATTGATTTTGTGCTGTACTGATTATTCATCAATCTATTTTTCTTTCCTACCACAACACTCATATCATTGGCTCAAACAGCAAAAAAAAAAAAAAAAAAAAAAAAAAAAAATTCCTTCTTTGTAACATCTGGTCTAACAATATGTGGATTTTATTACAAATTTAAAATTGACTAATCAATGATGAGCCTAAAGCACATGATTATTTCTTAGATCTTATGCATTCAGTTTGATTTGACAATACCAACAGTAACTTTCATAAAAAGTTTACTGAAATCGATTAAAAAAAGAATTAAAAAATATATAAACATTCAAGTAAAAATTCATATTTGTTAGACATTGGATCAAATGCTTGATAACTCCTCAAATAAGAGTTCAATAAGATTAACAGTAGAGGCCTTTTTTGTGGGGCAGGGAACAAAGATTTCATGGCAGAATCACTATCATAGGAAGTGAGGCTGTTTGCATCTCACATAATGCTAATACCTTTGTGAAAAGTATAAATCCAATTATTCTCTCTCCAGCTATGGGTGAATAGTAGGGCAGACTGAGCTCTTTAACTTTAGAAGAAAAAGTCTGAATTCAAACCAGATGTAGACCTGGAGAGAGAGATGAGCTACACCAGGCTATTCCTGCCCAAGACATTACAGAAATAGCACTCTCACAACTAAACTAGTTTATGGCATAAGTATTTTTAGATAACTATATATATAGTTATATATCAGTATACTCACTAAGCATGAATCATGCTTGTTTAAAAGTTTTCTTATTTATTCAAAACCTTTGAAAACCTATTTGGAAATGTGTTGATCTAACAAAAGATGTTATGATTTCACTGAAAAATTTCAGTGAGAGAGGAAAAAAAAAAGATGGCAACAAATGATTGTCAATGAATATATTAAAAGAAATACTGATATAGTATGATAACATTTTAAAAAGGTTTATAAAAATTGTGCTATTTCTTTTTTAATTATTTAGATAAGTAAATTATGCAATTATCAAATAATATAGATTAGGTGACTTAATCAGCATCACAATAAAGAATTGATTTGTAAATCACAAGCAGATTCAGAGAACTCAACGATGAGAATAACATTTAGTATATATTATATTTCATTTGCACAGTGTTACATCATATATAGTACTTAACATATCTGTACATAATAAAATCCTTCATTTTTCACAGTTTTCTTTATAAATCATTTATAACCTCATGGCTTATAATATTTTCAAATAAAATTAACATACATTTCTTTTTAATTATAAAGAATAAAAAAGAAAAAGAGAGCAATAAATAATACGAGTAAATTATAACAAAACACAATTTATCATTGATTCGATAAGGAATTGACATTACTGATACAAAGTAAGCATAATGTTATCAAAATGTATATTTTTCATAATAGTTTTTATCCATGTTCAAAATCAAATGTGGTGAAGAACCACAAATTTCAATACTTTAACTAGAGAGAAGCAACAAAATACCCAGTTTAAGAAAAAAAAAGAGATGGTAATTTTCCTTGAAAGTTAAACGATAGCTAAACTGGAGTCTAACAACTGGTTTAATCATATATAGGCAGACAGAGAATTTTTTTTTTAATTGTCACTCGGATGAAAGACTGAAAGTTTTTTCAATTAAGACCGATTATTATTTCATATGCAGGAATTTACAAAAAAAAAAAAAAATCAAATAAAAAAAAATCAAATTATGAATAACTTAGTGAATATTTTCTTACCTGAAGTTAAACATGCTATTTGGCCTGTAAATCTTTTAACTATGTTACTTGTATCTTTTTCTAATCTAAAACAAAGCCAGTCTTTTTAAAAAAAATCAACAGACTAAAAAGAGAGACATGACACCATATATGGAGATATAGCTTCAGAAATTTTGTTACAAAATTCCAACAGATAGGGGCTAGGAAGTTGACTGGAGATGTGGGAGGGAATCTTATAGATTACATGATGATTATCCAACATTGACTGCCAGTAAAAGAAAAGACAGAAGCCAATATACCCACTAAATGACATATCAAAATATGCCTTGAGTTTAAGAACCAATCAGCTTGTGATGTTTGTCAGTTAAGTAAAAGAGAGTTGGTCTATCGTTATCTAAGCAAATTTAACTACTGTACCAAAATGTATAGACACATTCATTGATATATATAACTGCATGCATGAACATTTATATACACACGATCAGAGATATATATATATATATATATATATATATATATATATATTATACGAGAGCAAGAGAGAGCACAAAAGAGCAGTGTTTGATTCAATTTTAAACAAACGACCATTTGTAAACAGTACCATTTTAGATTTAATCTGAATAATCCAAAGACTAGCAGCAGTCAAGATTGTAGTTTTAGATTGGTTAGTTCTTCTTTTGGAAGGGGAGTGGAGTGAGAAGAAAGGACAATATGATGAGTATGTAAGGAGTGGCAGAGATTTCTTGATAAACTCATCTGCACTTTTCTGTTGTAGACAGAATGGTTCTAACATAACTGACCACACCTGACAGAGATAAGACATGGGGTCATCTTGAAGAGTACTAGATTTGAAAATGGTTTTTACTTTGTCTCATATTTTAAAGATAGACTTCTCTGTAAAAAAAAAAAAAAAAAAGTTTGGGGAGATATTTTGCTTTTAATGATTGATTTTAACAGCATGTCAAACCATCTAGGTTTATTTTATGCCTAGAGATTATGAAATCCCATTCATATTTACATTTTTGTGCATGTAAGAATTCCATGTTTATTTAGCACATGGTCCTATCAAATATGAATAATTATCAAACATAACTATATGACTCCTACCAAGAACCCTAACAGATACTCATTCCCCAGGTCAGAGTAGATCTGGAAGCAATGGCAATGAAGAGGTACTCAACACACCCCAGATCTTGAGCCTCACCATCAGATATAGTTCAGTATCATACCCAGGACACCCTTTTAAAGGAGAAGGGTCTTATCACTCTGCAGCAGATTCAGTTAGTATATTCTAAGCCCTATCAACAGGGTAATGTTTTTGTTTATTAAAAAAAAAAAAAAAAAAAAAAAGTATTCTATATTAAATTTTCAATGTATTCTGATAGGAATCCATGATTCTATTCTATACCCAGCAGCCCAATCGCATATTTCAAAACAGACAAATGGTATGAGAAAAATGCAGACAAAATAGAGTACATTTGTTTTAAATCAAAAAGGAGACATCGCTACACTAAATGGTGGTTATCTGAAATCAGTGAACAAGTTCACGTACCTCAGCAGCAGCATCTTATCTACTGAAAATGACATCAATATGCAACTAGCAAAGGAATGGACTGCTATTGATAGGTTATCTATTATATAGAAGTCAGACTTATCTGATAAAATAATGCACAAGAATGCTATGAGCTACAGTGAACAAATCCTGGAAGCAACATCCTACAAAACAACTGTAGGGCCACCAACCTCCTATCTCTAAAACCATCCAAATAAGATGAACATGTGGGACACTGCTGGAGAAGTAAGGACAAAGTCATAAGCGACATTCTCCTATGGACCCCTTCACATGGATGCAAGTATTAGCAAATCAACAAGAACTTAGCTCTGGCCGGACACAGGATGTAGTGAAAAGGACCTGCCAGAAGCAATGGATGAGAGAGACAAATGACAAAAGAGAGTCAGGAAACTCCATGCTAGCAGTGTGATATATTTTCATCATCCTACTCATACTAGTTAAGACTTTTACACTATTGCATTTTTTAGCAAAGATTTAGCAATATTCCAAATTAGATTTGGGTGAGGGGGTATTTAATAGGTATAAATTATTAAAATAGTCTCAGTCACAAAAATTTTATTTCTATACTCATTATTTTATCTTTATATATCACACACACACACACACAAGTTTATATGCTTTAAAAATTCATATTTAGCCTTATATACAAATATATCTTAAATCTAGCAAACAAATCTTAATTTCAAGCAACATGATTTTTATCATTTTCTAAATTTCATAGCAACTGTATTTGGCAGTAAGCAAACCTCAATCCTCTGGTGACAAAACATGTTTAAATTCGTCTAGGACAAGATGGTCGCTGAAAACATTCAAGCACAAATATTAAATTCTGTTATCTCACCACAAAATAAAGTTTTAAAAAATGAATAAATAAAAGAAGAGTTTTTATTTTAATCTTAAAAACTAACCTGCCAGCCTGTCCACTCTGTAAAAGATGCTCAACTTGAACATTTATTTCAAATAAATTCTTTTTTAAATTCATTTTTCTAAGTTATCGTATTTTTGCCAATCTTTTTCACAGTCCTGATTTTGCAGTAATTCTTTGAGGTATCTTTTAGTTGATACCTTGAAAACATTTTTCTTTATATCTTTAAAGGTTTTTCTTTTAAATAAATATTAAAATTTAGAACCGTTTCATACTTGGATAAATGAATATTTCGATATTCAAATGTTAAAATAGATTTTTTTAAAAGTCCATAGGCTGAAAGTGCAAGAAAATTGGAATTTAACATCTTTCAGTATCCATACTTAGAGCTTTTAATGTTGAAATAAAACTTTTTAGTAGAAATTTAACAGATATGTGACTGAATATTACAATTTAGCATTTTTCATAGCTTAGACATTAGAATTTAACATTTTAGTTTGCTTTCTTTATTTGATAGCGTATCAACTTCTGTGGGTTATTTAATGCCAAAGCCATCCTTGTAGAAAGACAACAGTGATACTCTTTAACTGATAGCTGGAGGGATAAGGTGGTTCATACCTTTCCCAAGAGTAAGTCTGAAAGCCAATGCAATGGTACAACTGTAGTTTAAACTTGCTTACTTCAAGGCCACAATCCAGCACATAAGCCATTACACTCTAGGGATTCCCCCATCTACAACTTGGAATTTTGGATATTATCTGAAACAGTTTCCACTAAGTTTTCGGTGTTACCCCTCCAAACCCAAATGACGCAGTCATGGCTGGTCATCCGTTGGTTAGCTTGGTGTTTCTTTTTGGAAGGCATGCTTCAAGTAATAGTTATTGTCTCAGGAAATGGAATTGGCAGCCAATTGCTTGGTGGTGGGGGGAGAAGAGATTGACTCATGTTTTTCTCAAGAGTTCACACCTGGAAGTGAATGCAATGTCACAACTCGAGTTCAAACTCACTTCAAAGCCACAGTCCAACACTTTCACATTTATGTCACAGAGACTCACCAGTAACATTTCAGTACTGTCATCTTTTAATGTCACCCATAACCTTCTGTATAAGCATACAGACTCTTACCCATTTTTAACTTAGCTAAGATATTGAATGATGAGTAAAATATCTAAGAAAATGAATTATATCGATTAAATTGCTTCTCAATATTGGCTAAGTCTTGTTCTAAAAAGGGGAAAAAAGTTTTTACGAGGACTTTTTTTTTCAAATATAAACCAACATTATGACAATTTATATGAAAAAATTAAAAATTAATACGACTTAGAAAAATACTTCACAGCACTAAATCACTTTATATTTTATTTAAAACTGGAAACCAAAAATAAGTGAAAAGTCTTTAGAAATTGAATTTTATATCTGCTATCATTAAAGTCCTGTGAGTTTTTTTAAAAAAATCTTCAAAAATAAATGTAATCTGGAAACTAAAATTTACTAAAGCAATTTAATTCTTCACACAAGAGTAGATATTTATATCAATTGTACTCAAGAATTGTATGTTCAAAATACTATGATCACTGAAAAAAAGAACTTAAAGACTGCTTTTTAAGATTATTTATCTACAAGAATTAATTAGTATATCCTCAACATTTGGTTTGGTTTCTTTGTTTAATGGCACATCAACTCTTTATAAGTTATTTAATGCCAAACCCATTCTCCAAGAAGAACAGTAGTGGTACTATTTAACCCATAGCTGGGAGGATAAGGGGGTTCATACCTTTCCCAAAGGTATTTGCCTGAATGTGAACATAATAGCATGACTGGAGTTCGAACTTGCTTACTACGATTCCGCAGTCCATCGCTTTAACCATTACACCATGAGGACACACACACACCCCTCAACATTTGGGTTAGAACTCAAATTCTAATGACTAACACTGACCACTGAATAAATTTCTACTGCAAAATATTTAAATAAAAATTTTAATAACCTGAAAAACTTGTTCTACAGAACAACATCCTAGCATAAGTATTATTTTTTGATGAAGTAACTAATACTAATATGAAATTTCTTGAAACTTCATAATCAGTTATTATATTTTATCATCTCGGTTTATTTTTGGCTGTGAGAGAAAAAAGAAAAAAGGAAGAATTACTTGGATGTTTTTTTTTAACCAACTCAATAAGTCATTGTTACGATAAGCATTCTTTACTGTAGGTGAAAACCACCCAATTATAATATCTAAAGTTTCAATTGGTTGAATATTTCCCAACCAAGCAACTAAGAGAAGAAAAATTAAAACAGAAGTCAAGAAAGAAAAAAAATCATCTTGTAAACTTGATTTTGAACTAGCAACCCCCATCTCACCAAGTTAATGTAATTGACTAGTCTCCAGCTGCAGATAAAGAATAAGAAATATCCAAATTCAACCTTAGGTGATAGACAAATAAAAATATTACATCAGACATTAACCAGGATATGAGAGAGAAATTGTAATCCAGATTACCAATTTTGAATTGATCAAATAAAATGAATGAAATTAAAAAGAAAAAGTTGTCCTCCCACAAAAAAGGGCACCAATGGTTATGTTCAAATACACTACATTTCAAAAGAGTGACATAGGTTAACAACCATTTTACAATTTCTTTAAACTGCTAAAAGACCCATACAGACTCAGTCTAACACTGACTCTAAAATGATTCATAAATAAATTCTAATGCAGTTAAAAAGTATGAAGATGAAATGATTGTATGATAGATTTAATATTTCATATTTCCTTTTTCTAATCTCTAAGTTAGTCTGTCTCCAATGAGTCATTCTTTTAATTCTTGGACTAACCAGTAACATTTACATGAAGAAAAAATTTAAAAATTTGGGTAGCAAAAACCTAACCGGCATTGATTTACCTTAACTATATCAGAGCCTATATAGAAGCAAAGAATGTGTGTGAGTGTGTGCATTAGTTCTTTTACTTAGCTAAAAACCGAAATCAAGGATTGGTTCCAGTTAACTCAAGATTTTATTTTTATTCACAATGACATTTTAGTGAGGTTTACAAAGCAATGGCTGGCAAAAAAACAACAACAAAAAAAAAAAAAAAACACCAAGAAATCTTATTCCAGATATTTAGGTCAACTAAGAGATTAACTATCAACATAATTCTTGCTTTGTGAAAGATAAATACTACAAAAAGAAAAGAAAAAAAAAAAAAAAGCTTTAAATATAAAATTAGAATGATGTACAAAAGAGATTTTTATATCTTTTCATAAGCTTTTGATAAATATATTCAAGGGAAATCTTAGAAATGATATTACCTATAAAACTTTTGCATTTCCAAAACAAAAACAGATTTTGCATTGAATTTCAAAATATTCTTTATATCATAAATAATCATTCAATAATTTTTCATAAATACAAGTCATGAACTTGAAAAATCAGCAACATTCAATTCGTTCTTAAACTTTACAAGCTTATAATTCAACATTATAAAAATTCAAGATTTAGTTAAACATCTTTACTTTTGGCTATCGTAATTCCCAAATTTTTCAGACCAAAAGTTAAGAGTATAGATTATAGATGAGAATTAAATATTAAGCTTTCTTTCACGGTCACCATATTCAGTATGGCATGACTGAAAATAAGTTATATCTATGGTCCAAACTAATTTATGGGTAACAAACACTTATTTTTAACTGCTACAGAGTAAATAACCACTGGAATATATGTTTATAATTTGTTTCTTGTATTGTGCATTTATTTTCACTGAAAGTTTCTTACATTTTCATGTGAACCTGTCCTTACTTTTGCTCTAAAATACTGTGTAAATTTTGTGTTTCAAAATATTACATAGTTGATACAAAATGGATAAAAGAGAGAACAAATGTTAGATTTAGTTTAAATTTAGCTGCTACAATTTTCAAAAAGTCTATGTATTATACAGAAGATATTTTTCCAGAATTTCACAACTGAAAGTTAGGTTGGTTGGTTGGGTTTTATGGCATATCAACCTTTTTAGGTCATTTAACACCAAATCCATTTTTATGGAAATAGTCAATTCTATTTCAAACAATTCAGTTTAGCATGAGTACACAGTTTAATTGTCAAAAACATCTATTTCAAACTATTTAGTTTATTCAAACGGAGCTAATTCAGTTTAAGTACAGGTTTTGTTTACACACAGTTAAATGTCAAAACAGTTCTATATTAAACAATTCAGTTTAGTGTTAGTACAGTTTCAATGTCAAAAACATTTCTATTTCCAGCTATTCAGTTTAGTCAAACAGTTCTATTTCAAATAATTCAGTTTAGCATAAGTATGCAATTAGTTCTATTTAACCCATAGATAGGGCCCTATAAGGTGCTACCATTCCAGGCCAGAGTGGACCTGGGAGCAATGGCAATGAAGGGGTACTCCACATTCTCCAAAGCTCCAGCATCACTGGAGCCTCACCATCAGATTGTTTAGTTTCATATCCAGGACACTCATGGTGGGGTATGCCTCTGCAGAGGTGCAGCCAGTATATTCTACAGCTCTAACCAACTGGGCAATGAAAGTTAGGGGTGTGTGTTGTACACAATTATGATACTCATTCTTAAATCCAAAATTTCTTAATCATCCATTCTATTACCTATACATCCATTTTTCTCCAAATTTATACAGCCCAGTCAGCTGGGGCTGTAGAATACACTGACTGCATCTCTGCAGAGGGGTAACCTCCCACTCCCATGCTCAATGAGTGTCCTGGATATAACACTAAAGCTAATGGTGATGCTCCAATAATACTGAAGTTTTGGGGAATGCAGAGTACCTCTTCATTGCTATCACTCTCAGGTCCACTCTGGTCCAGTGTGGTAGCAACTGATAGGGTCTTATCTCTGGGTCAAATAGAATTATTTGACATTCAAACTGAGTGCAAACAAATGACTTGAGCTAAACTGAAGTGTTTGAAATAAAACTGATCATTTAATTGTGTAAACAAAAGACTGATGTTTAATTGAAGTGTTATAGCAATACTGGAAAACATTTAACTGTGTGCAAAAGAATGAGCAGAGGGTATTTAAAAACATATTCAATAAAATGTATTTACAAATCATAAGTATTTAATATATATATGTATAAAGAGGATTTGGCATTAAATAACCAACAACGGTTGATATGCCATAAAACCAAACTAAATTTATACTTGAATTATGTTAAGAGCATGCAATGTATCTACTTACACAATCAGTTATTGGATGCTAATAAGCAACTAAATAGATCTAAAAACAAATCAAACTATTTGAATATTGGGAAATTTGGAGCCAAGTGAAAGATACAATAAAATCTCAAAAGTTAATTTTGTTCCTTTAGTGAAAACCAGAAACTCTTGTAACACTGACTTCCAACCAAGTAGTGATTGATTTTAATGACAATGTTAATCCATCTAAGATTATCTTATGCCTTGAGGTTAGAGAATTGCATACATTATGTTTACATTTTTTGTGTAGTTTAAGAGCTTTTTTGGGTTTTTTTGCACTTGGTGATATCAAATATTCCTATCACAACCAGATGCAGCTTTTTGGGTGGGCAGAGGTCTTACTCCACTGCAGGGAATACAGTATATTCCGTGTTCCACTGACAAGGCACCCAACCTAGTAGTGATCCGTTTGCAGTTTTATAGGCTTGAAACAAATGGAGTATAGAGCAGTTGAAGAGAATAAACAAGACAAAAAAAATTCCAAACACAAGTCGCGTTTTTGTAAATGTTTGTATAGAGGTACATAATTTGATAAGAGTTGAATGTGTCATGTGTGTCCAGGTTTTTGTATTAACACAGATGTACTGGTTGAAACAGAAAAGTTCTATTCAATTTGCTGGAGTGTTCATATTAAAAAAAATGTTCAGTAAATTGTAAACTTTTTTGATGAGTTGCACCTGGTTGATAAAGATAAAGTTATACTTTCCTGGTGTTAGAGGATTAAATGTGTATGGTTGGAGGAGTGTTTTGTTTTATTTGAGAAGTCTTCATGCTGCTTTTAATATGATCTGCCCTTTTAAAATAGTGAAGATTGGTATGATAGAGTTTATTGGTTGTGAACCCAATTATTAAATTCTGGGGGCTTTACCTGTTTTTGAAGATTGTTAGCTTTCTCAGAAAGTGGCTATAGTTTATGCGGATTGGTTATAAAATACTTATTTTGAAATAGCTTGAGGTTTATGAATCCAGTGTGTGTGTCTATTTTTTAAAAATCATTTATCTTTGTGTTTTTGAGCTCATCCAGTTATTACTCTCAAGATTTTTGTCTACAATCATCAATCAACATTTTTGAATAGACTTAAAAGCAGTTTTTCAAATGCAAGTTAACATGTTAGATATTTTAAAGTTCAATCACCTCCTTCCAAAAAATATCTGGTGATTTATTTTTTGTTTACACAGAAAATTCATAACTTTTTAGTGTGAAGTAAAAACAAAATTCAATTTAATGGGGGGGGGGGTGCAGGATAAAGAATCTAAAACATCTTTTAGTACTACTGACTTTCATCTTACATACACGATTCTGGTTGAGATTTTGTAATTCAGGCAATCAGTACTGCTCTAGTTGGAAATATTTTAATTCAATGGGTATTTTATTATCTTTTAGTTTGGCCTATGTTTTTATTTTCTTTCAGGATTGAGATGTTAAATTTTACCCAAAATCAAAATTACCAGCAATAAAGTAGCCTGAAAAAGGAGTAGCAGTAAGGCACATTCACAGCCAAAAAAATCCTTAAAAGTTCACAACCAAAATTGTATTATATTCAAAATTATATCATTAAATAGCACAGAAATAGATTTTTAATTTGATATAACAATTTATAAAATGACTTATATAGTTATTATATAATGATAGAATAAAAACTGCCGTGTTGTTCATTTTAGTATTTAGCTGAGAATCAATTTTTTGACAACTCGTACTGATACTCTTATTTAGAAATAAAATTTCGACGAAACCCTTAAAAATACATTTTCAAATTTTTGGACAAAATAAAACTAGAGGTTCTTCAATTAGATATTATGGAATTAGATAGAAGAAAAATGCAACTATTACCGGTTAAAGTTGACAAAAGTTTCAAAAATAAAGATATCACTTTTCAACAGGTATGTTGGTCAACAATGGTTTTATGTATATTTTGGTACGCATTTTGTAAAAAAAAGAAATTTATTGGTAATTTTCATTTGAAGTTAGTAAAATTTCAGAATTATGACAAATTTCAAATTTTTGAAGCAGCGGGCAGTGACATCCTCATTTCAAAATAAAATTACAGCAAAACCCTGTCCAATATTTTTGTGAAATTTTCCAACCAATTAAAGATTGTGTAAATCTTCATAATGATGTATCATTTAATATGTTTAAATGAGTGAAAACCCCTTAGACAAACTGTTCAAGTTAGTTGCAAAATTTCAGAAAATAAGATATCAATTTCCAAAACAAGGATGTTATGGGGGGGGGCATTTTCTTGTATGAATATTATATGAACATTTTTTTTCAACTTGCCAGTAAATTTCATTTGAAGCTGGAAAAATTTTCAAATTTAGCTTAAAAAAAAAAAAAAAAAAAAAAAGGATAAAATTAAAGTAGCCATGCTGTGTGACATTACTTAAACTAAAAACACCTGTTACTGAGAAAATTCTTGTTTATATGAGAATAGAATACATTAAATATTTAAAATGGTTGAGAAAAAATCTTTATATGAAAATCAAGAGGCCATGGAACGAGAGTAAAGAAACTCCTAAAAACAAATTTTTTTTTGTGAACTTTTTTGCTTTTTCAAAAACCTGTAAAGTGAAGTTTTTGGGGTTTTTTTTAATGGAAACTAAGCAATAAAACTGGTAAACATGGAGATAAACTGAGGTAAATGAGTTCATGAGGTTCTAATGATTTTTTTTCTTTTTTGTTGTGCAAAAATAACTTGGTTGTTACTCAAAGATCTGTTTTTAGAATGTTGTTAATTTCAAATTGATTCAAATGTTCAATTACGATCTTTATGTTAACCTACTCAATAAGAGCTTTTATTTGATATATAACTTGACTGTTTGCAATTCTAAACATTCTTGAGGGGAAAAAAATGGCCATCATAAACACTGATATTATTTATTGACATTTGTGGCCTCTCTGAATAAAGAAAACTGATTGTGAATTGCTGACTCATAACTGACCAGATCGTGGCCCTTTTCTATTCCTGTAACAACAAAATGTGAATTTTTGAACCACCATCATGGATACATGGAAACCATATTAGTTGGGTTTGATTTTATGGAACATCAACCATTATAGATTATTTAATACCAAACATATATATTGAATATATGATTTGTAAACATTGGGTAGATAACATTTTTTTTGCACACAGTTAAATCGTTCTATGTATTGCAATGTATAATTAACAATTCAATTAAACAGTTATTTCTTTATGCACAGTTGAAAGGTCAAACAGTTCAATTTCTAACAATTCAATTTAGTATGTCAAGAAAGTTAAATGGTTCCAAGTATTGCCATGTATCATTAACAATTTAGCATAAATCATATTCCTGCACTCAGTTTAAATAGTCAAACAGTTCTATTTGACCTATAGATAGGACACTACAACCACTCTGGGGCAGAGTGGACCTGGGAGCAATGGCCATAAAAAGGTAGTCCACATTCCCCAAATCTCCAAGGCTGGAACCTTGCCATCAGATTGTTTAATGTCATTCAGGACACTAGTTGGGGGGGGGAGTCTTACCCCTCAGCAGAGATGCAGTCAGTGTATTCTACAGCCCCAGCGTTATTAGATAGCCACAACATCTGCATAGCTAGAAACAGCACCATATTATATCTCTATATTGAAAACTATTATGATGTGAATTTTCATGAATTTATCTTGAGTGACAGAGAAAATTTTTTTATTTATGAAAGGGAATTTTTGAGGTCTGAAATCCTAATTGTTTTTACTAAAAAAAAAAAAAAAAAAAAAAAAAAAAAAAAAAAAAAAAATTTGCTACAGGTGAAAATTCCAAATTACTCTGCAGCCATACAATGGATTTTGAAAACCCAAAAAGAATTTTTTTTTTCTCAATGAGCTCAAGCAACTTTGATATATACAGAATCAAATTTTTTAAAATTTTTTATTTGAATGTGCACTGTATAAAGTAATCTTATGAGCAAAAATGACTTAAGAATTATTTCAAAGGAATCATTTAACAGTTAATTTATATTCAAAGATAAACA
This sequence comes from Sepioteuthis lessoniana, assembly GCA_963585895.1. NCBI lineage: Eukaryota > Metazoa > Mollusca > Cephalopoda > Myopsida > Loliginidae > Sepioteuthis > Sepioteuthis lessoniana. Next base: position 88,315,135 of record OY757919.1, on the reverse strand, counting down.
TTCAAGCTAAAATGGTTTAAAACATTTAAATAGTCAAGATGTCAAGCTGGTATGCAAAATAAAACCCACAGCTATGAAAATATATTTGTGCTTTTGTTTTGGAAAAGGCAAGTTGAAAACAAAACATGAAAAATTTGGCATTCCACATGAGTATTCAAGTATCAGCAAGCAGTTCTTATTCATGTCAATACGAGCATGTCAGACTGTGCAATAGTGTGTGCGTGTGTGAGTGTGAGAGAGAGAGAGAAAGAGTGGGCTGGGTGATTTAGTTCTATCAACAAGTCAAGGAAATGTTTTATGATTACTTTTTATCATAACATGCAAATTTAATAAAGGAATAATAAAATTAGAAACATTCATGAAAAAATAAAATTACACACATGCACATTGAACTTTTTTGTCTCCTTAAAGTCCATCCATTCTAGTTTTAATAAAATGTTATTTAATATTCTTATTTAATCATTAATTAACAATTCAAAGTTCAGAATATCATCAATAAATTCAATGTATTTAGAGAAAAACACAAGTTCTTGACATCAAATTGAATTCATATTAATAAGGTTATTTATATTTTAACCAGTACACTAGAATACAACAATCAAATTTTGATTTATATAAGACATTGACACAAATAGCAAATTCAGGAAAACATTTGCAGTTTAAATAAAAAAGAAAATTTGGTTTGGTCTTTGTTTCTTTGCTTAATGTTATATCAACCTTTGTGGATTATGTAATGCCAAAGCCATCCTGGGAGAAGAACAAGTGTAATACTATTTAAAGCATAATTGGAGGGGGAATAGGTTCAAACCTTTCCCCAAGAGTACTAGTTCCAAAGTAAATGTAATAGCATGACTGGAGTTTGAACTTGCTCACCATGATGTTGCAGTCCATCACATTTGTCACAACACCACAAGGACTCACCCTAAAATAAGATAATGTAAGACTGGAAACTAAATATCACATCTACACACATGCAAATTTATAAGATAGATAATCTAGGAACAAAGCAATATTTAATTTTGTTTATTTTTGATTAACTTGTAACAATGAGTAAGCAAAGACAGCAATAATGATTCAAAAGACAAGGACTTACTTCCTATTTATAAAAAATAATTTCTAGTCAGGAACTCATAAGAAATATTTGTTAATATTTCTTATAGTTGTAAATAGTCAGAATTTCAGATTTATAATGCAAATGTGAATATAAAGGAGGCTCTCATGGCATAACAGTCATTACCATGGAAAGTGGACTTAGCTACCAAAGTTCAGATCCTGGATGAGGCTGTTTGCATTTTACATAGTACTAAAACCCCTGGAGAGGGTATGAATCCAACTATTTTCTTTCCCACAACTCTGGTGAGGGATGAGCTCTGCCAGGCTATTCATGCCTAAGACACTACATAAGTAGTGCTCCCCCATCAAACCAAAACCGCTGAGAGAGAAATATAAAGTCCTAAAATTATTAGAACACTATTATAACAAAAGAACTCAACAAAATTTATATGATCACTTTTGGAGGTTAAATCAAAATAAACATTCATATTCACATTTTAAAAAATCTTCATCAGCATCATGTTTTGAGGTAATTTTTGCAGTCCAGTAAACTTGTACTTTTTGGTTTTACTATTTAAATAATATCAAAATATAAAAATTATGAGAATTCTAGGGATATTTTTACTTGCCACACACACACACAAATGAAAAAAAAAAAAACAGAACACAAAATCTCTCAATCCTTAGCTAAATAGTACTCTGGCATCACTAATTATTTGTATATATACCTCTCATAGATAACTGAAGTGCGAAAAAATTAGAGCACCACTTAATAGCATGTAGCTTCTTCCTTCAATTTGCAATAGGGAATTTACTGAGGTCAGAAAGACACTCTAGTGAGCATAGAGGGCCAATACAGTACATGGGGACCAGTTTTATGTTAACTGTACATGATGGGGATGGCGGCTGAATTAGCTTGCGAAAACAAACCATCACCATTAGGAAACTTAGCAAGCAATAAGTGGCACTTTGTTTTTTAACATCTGTAGCTGTTACACCTGTTAAGGCTGCAGTTTCACTCATGGTCCTTTCAAACTCCTACCAAACACACCACATACCATTCCAGAGTCACCACCACCAGTTCATACAACATGCTGACAAGTTAGATCTATAAGCTTATGCAGTCTCCTCCAAACATCAACCAAATTATGTCCAAAAGAGCTGGAAATGAGTCTTCCACAGTTTAATGGCAGTTATCTGGCCTAAATGATCAGCAATAGCCAATGCTGTGACATGAATAGCTTGTTGATTGGCATCCTCATTAAATGGATTTATTTTAATGTATCAATGCATCTAAGGTTATTTTATGCCTAGAGGTTAGGGAATTGCAATCATTGTATGTTCATATTTACATTTTTTGTATAATTGCTTCTTAAGGTTTTTTGTTTTGCATAAGATCCAACTGAATTCAAATAATTTTTAAGCATTTCTGTTTGACCCATAGATCAAACCCTAACAGGTAATACCACTCTCAGTCAGAGTAAACCAGGGAATAATGGCAGTGATGGGGTACTCCACCAACATCCCAGATCTCAGTGTACCTTAAGCCCCACCAACAGTGCAACCCTCAATTGAGAAAGATATAATTTAATGTTCCCCCTTATATTTACTTTCCTTGTCAAGTACCAGCAGTCTTTCTTTCATATCACCTGTGCACACTCACAATTTCCACATGCTATTGATACCCGACTAGAATACTTAGGAACGCTTAACACAAGAGTGGTCATCATTAGGAAAAACCTGGATCTGTTTCTTCTCCCCCCAGTTATGGGTAAATAGCAGGGGTAGACTTGGTTAGGCAATTGAGTCCAAGAGACAAAAACTGAATTCAAACCAGCTATATTCTGCTTAAAAATTGATCTTGGAATCAAATCCTGCCCATGAGGTAGTGGTTGTGTAAAGAGACACTTGAATTCACATATTTCTAGCATGATGCTGTTACTCAAGAAAAACCTCAAACATTTGCCTCCTCAAAAGAGAGGAACTCATTGTTCTGGCCCCAACAATCATTCCATAGCCAAATGGTATTAAGTGCAATCTGAGATTTATGCTTGACTCTGCTATACTCATAGGTTATCCAACTGAATCCATTTCTATAAATAAGGGAATATGAAACTAGCCAGTGTAGTGCAATTTCTAATTTTTTACCACTTCAGTTTAAATACATGTAAAAAATATTCATGGTCTAAGGAAAAGTACTATTATCATATAAACAGCATGTGATGAATTTACCTGGCAGGTAAGCTGCACAAGGTAAAATAATCGGCAGCTTTTCTTCAAAGTGGAAACATACCAGAAAACATCCAACTGCGCCATAGAATTTATCTAATAATTCTTTGCCATCACTCATCACTAAGAAAGGTCTAATTGTTATCAAGTAGAATTACTTGCAACACGAAAATGAAAAAAAAAAAAAAAAAAAAAAAAAAAATTTGCTTTCAGAATAGGTCACCTTGTTTGGAATTGATATTTTAGACCAGGCATTGGCAACCATTTTTGAGAAGTGGGCTACAATTTACCCATGACTGCTTTAGACAGTTACAAAGGAAAGACTACGAAAATACCTTGACAGAAAATACAATTGCAAGACTCTGAAAGAGATACTGATTTGGAATTTAAAATAATATGTGCCTGCTAGGGCGTGATAAGTATTTTGATAAAATTTTCACCATGGAATATTATATTATATTGCATGATATTATTCATCACCTGCATGCATTTTAGAGTATAGATTTATGTTAATATCCAAAAAGAGAATACAATGTATCAATACACATGATTGAAGAAGTGTGCTTAGCTGAACTTATTCCAGTACAATTGGCAACCCGAGTTGAAAATTTGGATAGGGACTGTGTGCATTTTACTGCATGCTAATGTCTTTGGGAAAAGCAAAAATCTATCACTTCTCCCAGCTAGGATTAAATATTAGGGTAGATTAGTATTTACTCGACTCAAAAATTCACCTGGTGACAAAAGGATTGGCTAAGTACATACAGTGTATTAATATGAGGCCTGAACACCCTTATTTCAGGATCTGTGTATGTAATAATTTACTGTAATCCAGCAATATTTCCTGTGCATTTAAATATTCTTCAGCAAAATTTTATTTTCTGTCAGTTTTGATAAAAAAATTTGTTTTTATTTTTCAAGAAGGAAATTTTACTATACAGTGAAATTTAATATCTTTTGCGTAACCTTTATTATATTTGTCAAACCCCTAAAACCTTATTGCCTCACATAAATATGACCATGAAAATGTTTTAGATAAGACCTCAATTTCTAACCCTTGATAAACAGTAAGAATGAAAGTTAAGGAATTAAGACAATAAATACAAGACTTGCTGCAGTAGCAGTAGTCATAGTAGTAATAATAATCAACAACAACAACAACAAAAAAACTTCAGTGTTTTATAACTTTAAGGGAGAAAAAAAAAGAAAAGAGCATCACTTTAGTTCATATGTTTATGCAGGGTAATTGAAAATTAACTTCCAATTTTAAAATTTATTTCTTAACTACAATTTTTACCAGTATTTTGAAATAGGAAGTTACTTTTCAAACACCCAGCAGATTCAATAAACTGCCCTAATAAAAATGGTACACTAAATCAATAACAATTTTATAAGCAAAATAGTTTTAAGATGATTGATTTTAATGACATCAACCCATTCAGGGTTATTTTATGTGTTAGAGAATCATACTCATTCACATTTTTTGTGGAGTTTCTTAGGGTTTTTTGTACATGGTCCTATCAAATATGAATAACAGATCTACTTAGATAGGACTTTCACAGGTTCTACTGCTCGAGGTCAGAGTGAACTTTGGAATAATGCCAATATCTACACTCCTCAGATCTCTAGAACAGGAGCCTCACCATTAGATGCAGTTTAATGCTATACCCAGTACCCACTCTTCTTTGGTTACGAGATTATCATTAACAATTTGTATAAACTTATTCTATATTTTCATATGACATTAATATAACACAGTCTCATCAAAAGTTTTGCAACTTTTTCTTTCTTTTTTTTTTTTACAATAAAATTTGAATGCTGAATTTTATGCATACATATACAAATCATTATATAGCTGATATCAATAATTCAATCAAACTTAAAATGTATGGTGTAATAGTTACTGAATTAGGCTAGAAGACCATTACAAGTGAGTATAATTCTCACAGAGTGTCCTATAATTCTGGTTGTCAGCCACATCTAAGCTAAACTTTGTTTGGTTTGGTTTTATGGCATATCAACTACTTAAAGTTATTTAATGCCAAATCCATTTTTATACATATAAACAGTTCAATTTCAAACAATTTATTTATAAGTACAGTTTTGTTGCACTTGACATATAGATAGGAGCCTATCAGGTGTTACCACTCTGGGCCAGAGTGGGCCTGGGAGCATTTCCCAAAGCTCCAGCATTACTGGAGCCTCACCATCAGATTGTTTAGTTTCATATCCAGGACACTTGTTGCGGGGTAGTCTTACTCCTCTGCAGAAATGCAGTTGGAGTATTCTGCAGCCCCAGCCATATGCTAAACTTGGTAATTACAATACTTAACTTAAAACTAGGGTGACTTGTGTGGTATAATAGTCAGCAAGCAAATATAGCAGACCATTATAAGTGCTTCACAATTCTGGCTTTGAGCTACAACCAAGTTAAACTTAATCAATAATGTACATCAATGTTCACAATTAGAATGTGTTTTAAATAAATCTTGATATCTGTGTCTCCAGTATTTAACAAAATGCTTTTTAAGTAAATAATTTTGACAATATTTTGCAAAAATTCACTATTTACAAAGGATACTCTGAAAATAAAGTATATTTATTTTCCTGAAAACTACAGTTACAGGGAGTAGAATAATACTGTTGGAGGAATTCAATGACACCTCTGCTTTCATGTTAGATGCCATTTTGCCACACTGCTACGCATTGGCCATCAGTAATAAGGCAAAACAAATTATAGGTATAATCACGACTGCCTCTGTAGTTTGAGGACAATAAAATAGAAGTAATTACTTTTGGAACAACCCACTTAGGATTGTGGAATACACATTTGTTCCACATTGGCAAAAATGCATAGCAAAAGGTAGTGATTATGTGAAAAAAACGTTTTGTAGGGGAAAACCTGCTCTATCTAAAAGTATCATTATGCTCTCTGTATCTGTTGTAGTTTCAGTGGAAATAAATTAGAAATACTTTTTTTTTTAAGTAATATCCAAAACATTCTATATTCATTTATATTTTGCATTCAGTTGCAAAAGTGATGCTGTATTATTTTTTAAAATAATCAGACATTATAATTATATAATAGCTATCACCATTGAAAGTGGACTCAGCTACCCAAGTTCAAATCCTGAACAAGCCTGTTCATATTTCACATACTACTAATACCCTTGGGAAATGTATGAATACAATTATTCTCCCACGAGCTATGGATAAATAATTAGGGCAGACTGGGCTCTTTAACCTAGAGTATTGCAACTGTAGAAGGAAAACTGAATTCAAACCAGTTGTAAACCTGGAGAGGGATGAGCTCTGCTTGGCTATTCTAACAAGATTGGTTTGGTTGAGTTTTATGGCATATCAACCATTTGAGGTTATTCAATGCCAAATCCCCTTTATAGATATATCAAATATACACAAATAAATTCATTTTGTAGGTGATATTTTAAAAATAAGCCCAACTTTTTTGTGCACACAGTTAAATGGTTTCAGGTATAAGTAAGAATAAAAATTTAACATCAGTCATTTTGTTTGAACACATTTAAATAGATATACATATAATTTCTAAGTGAATAGTTTATGGGTAATTTCATTTTTAAATTAGTTACACCTAATTTGTTTGTACACGAGTATTGCTATTGTTTCTATACAGTTAAATGATTTAAGTTATTGCTATTTAACACAAATGTCAAAAGTTCTATTTGATTCATGGAGTGGACCCTATCAGGTACTACCATTCTGAGACAGGGTGGACCTGAGAGCAATGACAATTAAAGGGTACCCCACATTCCCCAAAGCTCCAAGACTGGAGCCTCACCATCAGATTGTTTTGTGTCATAATCAGGACACTCATTGAGGAGTCTTACCTCTCTGGAGAGATGCACTTAGTGTATTCTACAGCCCCAGCCAACGGGGCTGTATTCCTACAGGAGTAGTATCCCAACACCCAAACCAGGTTTTAGAACCAGTGAGTGAGGGTGCTTGTAGGAATATTATATTACCTGATACTCACAGGTAATGAAAGTATTGTAAAAACATCTATTTAATATGGAAATTATAATAAAAGCATGATCAATTGAAAACTTGTAATATTTTAGATACTAATTTCACTTTTTGATACTTACATAAGACACTGATTATGTGATTGCAATAAAAGAGAACACATTGATCAAGGTTAAAAAAAACTCATGTCAATAATAAACACTAAAATAATAAAGTTTTTAAAAATTTGCAATGAGGAAAGATACTTCAAATGACAAATCCTGTACATTGCATATTTGTCAAGGTTTGAGTCACATTAAACATTGGTGCAAACCTCTTGTTTTATATCACTCAACTCTTTGTAGATAACGATAAACAAACACCCTCGTTAAATATTTTCTAGTGACTCCACAACACCTTGAATTGATTACTCATGTCCACTTGGCAGGAGAGAGTAGAAAGCTTTCAGTCAGTTTGATTTATTACATTCGAATCAATATTTGAATAAAACAATCATAATACACTGTATTTATTACATGATTTGCATAGGCAAAGAACTAGAGTTGGAATCTAATGATGTAGATTCTGTAAGAAAGGTCTTTATCTTAGAGTAATTAACAAAATATTTCATTAGTATAATGTTATATATCATTTCATAAGTCAAAATACAATTCTTCATAATTTTGCAAACAGAATATATACGGTATTTCCGTTCAAAATTTTTAAATTATCAAAATTATCTACCAACTTTCTCAGTGTGATGCAAATTGTTTTTATTTCCCTATATATTTAACTATCAAAAGAGGTCTCATATTTCTGATAGATTATTGATTTTAATGGCATGTCAACACATCTGCAGTTATTTCATTAATGCCCCTCTAATGTTCTAGACATAATTCTATGTTTAATCAAATTAAATCTTTTTTGTTTTTAATGAGATCCTCCAGAAAAATATTGTTGGCAAGTGACCTGATTTTTTTCAGTGCTTAACAATCATCTTAATCTGTTAAAAATAACTCACATGCAATAGCTTTTAGCATATCCATTACAAATAATTTTAAACAGATCTATTTGACCCATAGATAGGACCCTAACAGGTATTAACAGAGTGGACCAGAGAGTTATGGCAATGAAGGGATACTCCACACTTCCCAGATGTCTAGAATAGGAGCCTCACCATCAGATGCAATTTAGTGTCATACCCAGAATATACCTTTTGATGAAGTCTTACCCCTGTGCAGAGGATACAGTCTGAGTATTCTAAACTTTAACAGAGTGAAAAACTAGATAAGTAATCAATATGTGTTTTTGAGAAATAAAAAAGAAAATAATTATTGCTTAATTATCTACTAACTTTCTCAACATGATACAGATTGTTTATTTAATTTCAGATATATTTAGCTTTGCTGAAACATGTTTATATTTCAGAGATATTGCTGACAGGCTTGTCCTAATATATTATATCAAGTTGTTGTATACATCATTGGTAAATAGTTTTTTGGTCTTTTTTAAGTAAACAGTAGTTAATAACTATTTCCTAACAAACATCCACAGCGAAATCTTAAAATTCTAACCATTGAGCCAACACTTGAAATTAGAATTCAGTCAATAAATAAAATAATTGTTTTCCAAACAATAGAAGAATGGCAAGTCTTTGACATGTTTTGATAAAACAAGCCAGCTGTCCATATTAACGTCACAATAGAAACAATTGGTTTGCATTCTACTAAAACAAAGTAGCTTCATTATGAACATGTTTAAAAATACAGCAGATTCTTCAGTTACCACTAATGTTATAAAATTTCATAATGTACATTTTTAAGTAGGTTTATCAATTCAATGCTTCATCTTTGAACTAGTGACTCACAAGAAAGGAGAATATATTCTATGGATATCAAAAGATGTACAAGGTTGTATAGAACACAAAAAGAAAACAGTGTATATTCTGCTGAGTATCTAAATTAAGTAGTAACAGTAGATAACAACAACATACTTTTGTCAAGAAACTTAGTAACCTGGACAAGATCATTAAAAGCAATTGCATGGTTATTAGCCACTCTAAACAATCAATGAAGTCTATGATTCTTCAATATAACATGTTTATTGCTTCTAAGTTAAACCAGCATAGTTTTTCTTTTTCCATTTTTAAATGTTATTGCACTGAAAGAAATCTAATTAGTTAATTTAATCAATAACTCAGTGCTAATTACTGTTAACCATCAATACAAGCAATTTAATTCTTTTAAAAGTCAAGGAGCAAAAATTTACACATTTATGCCAATATTTTAGAAGAGGCTGAAATTTTCTTATCAGTTTTAATAACCGACTCAATATGACCAAGTCAGAATTTAATCCTGCTACTCTCTATTAATAGAGATTTTAAAAAAACTATTACACTCCAAATCATTTCTTGATCCTTCATCATGGTTAGAAGAAAAAGAAAAAGTTGTGGATGACAAGCTCACCAACTGACAGCTTACATAAATACACCAAAAATCTCCCCAACCCCCACCAGCAGGCTTGAACTAGCAATATGTGGTTAGGCTTTTGGCAGAGGCATACACATGACACCCCTTCTGGTGACATCAGCTAGCACACATGGTGGATGCTCAATGAAGTCATACATAATATTCTTTTCTTCTAGACCTGACAAACCACAAACACACAGAGGGCACCCAACCTAGCCACTCACAAAAACCCTCTCATGACATTACCAACACACATAGCCATGCTTTTCAACTTAATGAGCGATTCACAATTAAAAGCTCTCATAACCCGACAATAGTCCCATGCATGCCACATAGAGGCCCCCTCACTTAAAATGTCATGTAAGAGACGCGCACAACAATCTTGTCTACACTGATACATGTGTCACATCCATGTCCCTCGTGTAGCATACTGACCCCCTTACTGTTCTTTCCACATCAACATGCATAATCACAATGAACTCCCATTTTTCATGGCTCTCTCCACCATCAGCCTTATGAAGAATGCATATCCATTCACAAAACACAACAGCAAAATAAGAACTATTACAAGACCATAATCCAAATGCCAACCTTCTTGTTCAACTACCACAGCAAAACCAACACAATTATGCTTCAAGTACCAACATTCTTTTTCAACAAACTAGGTTGTTTTTTGTTTTTATTTTTTTCATGTACCCTTCAGAGGCCACATGACTACAACTCACACACACACAAGCAACAACCTAATATATGAAACGAAAGGAAGGCCATTCCTTGAACTTTAAACAAGAAAATTTTGAGTTTTGCTGAACAGAAATTCATTCTGTAACATTGTCATGTATTTTCCATTTATAAATACACCTTTCTTTGTTATTTCTTTCTACCCCTCTGCAAAATGGCAAGTGGTACAATATTGTTCTTGTCAAGACAACCTCTCTTCTTCATCTCTCTCTCTCTCTCTCTCCCCTCCCTTTAATATATACAGGGATTATAATAACTGGTCAGAACCAGAATATTCATAGATTGTATTTTAAGGTGATTTTTATAATTCAATTATTTTTCATAATCATTTTATTATAGTAAATGTCAAACTTGTAATGAAAAGTTTGTAGATAACAGATGATAGTCTTTATGTTCTTAAATAAAAATACACAAAACAAAATAAAATCAATATTCACCTTTATTCCTGAGAAGTTGAAAGAAAAAAAATCTTCAGATCATATCCAGTCACAAATAACTTATTAAAATTCAACTACTCAGTGCATTTATAAAGAAGTATTTTAAATTAAAGTTATGTTCAATAGAAGGAGTATATAAGATTGTATATAGTCATATTTAGTGTCAGTATAGAGGAGAGGAACAGGCTCTGCCAGACTATTTCTACCGAAGACAAAACCAAACCAGGTTACAAAACCAGTGAGAAACAGATTACTCCCAACAGAAATATTTCAAATAGTAAAACTGCACAGATACAAGAAATTATTGTAGTGTGCCAAAAAGAAAAAAAAATTAAAGTACTATAAATCATAATGGATGCTATTTGGTGATTTTAGACAAATTCAAGTTTAATGTTTTATCTCAGATTAACATTTTTCAAAAATTTAACACCTCAATTTTTTTTTCTAGAAGAAAACATTTCTTTCATTGAACTTTTTAAAAAAATAATTAGGATAATATGTTTAAATGGAATCCATCAATTTTTATTAATTTGTCAAAGTCAACAAGGATGTATATTACATGAATTTGTATAAGTTTTCAGCCCATTTTTTATTAAATTTTTTACGAGTTAAAGAAACACTTGAAACAATGTGCTAAGCTTGTTAAACTACAAAATGAACATATAGAATAATAATGTCTCATGCAGAGCTCCATATTAACAGTCCTGTTGATCTGGGGGAAATGCCATGGGCAGTCAATATTTTTAAAAATTAAACTAAGTATAACCAACTATTAAAAAATGAAAGTTCTTTTTTTTTTATCATTTTGGGTTTTTTTTTTCATCCCAATTATTTTTTTTTACAATGAGTTAAGGAATAGATATCACATCGTTTTTTGTTTGTTTTTTTTTTAAATTTTGGTTTGGACTTTAGTTAAGCATTGACATAAATTAGTACAAAATCACAAAAATCAGGTTTCATTTCATTTATTAAGCACTGTACTTTTATATCAATTAAAAAATAATTAATATTTTAGACTTTCTTGAGTGACTTGAAAATTTGCCTTTATTTCACACAAGCTAAAAATTGTCTCTCACCCTTTTCTTTTAGAAATAAAAACTTTAATATTTCATTGTTTCTTTAAAAAAAATAAAAAAATAGAAATAATACACACACCAAAATCTCAAGACTAAATAGATCAAAATAAAATCATTCAAGTCCTAAACATTCTAATGGTATTTTTATCATACTTCTAGGAAATATAGATGATAAAGTAAGGAGAAAAAATGATTTCAGGACAGTAGTGGAAAAAGTTAGCCTGAAGCCCTGGTCATTCTCTTTTTGGTTGGGCTGAAAACTTACCAATGCCCTTCTAATGTTCTTGGCTAAATTCTACACTTAATCAAATTAAGAAAACTTTTTTTTTTTAATGAGGTCCTTTCACTAAATATTGTTAGCAAGGGATCTGATTTTTTCAGTACTTGACAATCATCTTAATTTAACTGTGAAAAATAAGTCACATGCAACAGCTTTTTGATTTTGAAATCCAAGAGTTCAACTCATAAATTTCATACACGAGTCATACTGTGTGAACCATCATTTTATTTTGAATTAACTAAATGACTAATATTATACAACACTGAATTATTTGAATTGTTGTGTTCATCTTGGTTGCTATAGTAACAATGTTTCAGCCACTGTACTCTGACTTTCTCTGGGTGTCCATCACATCAACTAATATTCTCAGAATTTTAAATTGAACCCTTTATTCAATCCACTAGGATAGACCATTCTCATTCCACTGTGATATGGTATCTCTTATTAGTTAAATTATTTGGTTATTTTATCTTTGTAATACTGCCTCTAATTTTTCAGCTGGATTCCACAACCTAACCGAAATTGAACACATGACCACTAGAGGTAAAGTCTAATGCTTACATTCACCAAGTAATTGACTAATGCAATGAAAACAGTTTTACCCTGAGAATTGCATAAATGATTGAATTTAAAAAAGACATGTTATTTTATGTTTAGAGGGTAAAGAATTGCATTCATTATACGTTCATGTTTACAGTTTTTGTTTGATTTTTGTACATGGTCCTATTTAATGCAAATAATTTTTAAACAGATTTATTTGACCCATAGACCCTAACTATAGGTCAGAGTGGACCTGAAAGTAATGGCAATGAAGAGATACATACTACCATCAGATGTAGTTTAATGCCATACCCAGAATACCATTTTTCTGGACAGAGGTTAATCCCTCTGCAGGGGATACAGTCAGCAAATTTTAAATCCCACTGACAGGCGCAGAACTGATTTAAGGTTTCGGTTTTAAATTCTCAGAACATTACAGAATGTGATAAGCAACTGACAAAGGCTAACAAGACTGAAACATTGTAACTATTACAACAAAGATGAGATTAACAGTTTGAATAAATCAGTTTATAATAATTTCTCTATATCAGTACAGTGAAAAAGAGTGTTTTTGGGTGACCTCCTAAAAAGAATGAATAGTTTGTATACATTTTATTTATACATGATCAAATAAACAAAGATCATATTTAAATCACTAACATTGACAAACTATCAATTTATTATAAATTTAAAAGATGAAACAATATAAACTTTTCCTGCATTTTTCTTCAAGACTGATGTTTTATTTCAACACCCAAGTTGATGAAAATAGAAAGTATATAAACGATTACAAGATTCTATTTTTATATCAAAGCCAACAAATGACATTTCAAATAAATTCATGACTAAGAAAATCATTTGTCATTTATCTCAAGTATATTAAGTACTGAAGCTGATGAATTAAACATTTCTTTAAAAGAAAGAAAAAAAATCATAATTCTTCAAAGAAATTCAATTTTGGTATAAAATGGTCACTACAGTGGTTATTGTGACTGGTCTATAATATAGAAATTTTAGATGAACCAGTAATTCAAGTAAAGGTTTGAAATCAATTTAAAAAATCTTTTTATGGCAATTTGTTATCTATATAAATACGAATTTGAAAAGCACACCAGTAGTCACTTTTTTTTTTTTTTTACATGCACTAATAGAATTAGTTCAAGATTGCACGCTTGAACAAGTCCTGGCAGCAACACCCCACAAGACACCAACTGTACGGACACCTGCCTCCTATCACGAAAACTATTCAAGTTAGACGAACCAGACATGCAGGACACTGCTGGAGAAGCAGAGATGAACTCATAAGAGATGTACTCTTATGGATCCCCACACATGGCCGCGCAAAAGCAGGACGACCAGCTAGAACGTACATTCAGCAGCTATGTGAGGATACAGGATGTTGTCCTGAAGACCTACCTAAGGCGATGAACGATAGGGAGGAGTGGCGAGAGAGGGTCAGGGATATCCGTGCTACCAGCGCGATATGATGATGATGATGAATAGAATTAGTACATGAATGACTTTTTAAGGTCACTTTTTCGCCTCAAAAGCAAGGGTCCATTCATTACACAAAATGTTTTTGAAATGTCTAAGCTTACCTTGTTTCTTCAATTCAAAGTGTCCCCAGATAACTTATAAGCTTTCTTTAGGTATAGGCCAAGATAATTAAGGTTTTACTGAATGTTTTACTATTTGTAAACCCTCTGTATATAATATTTACAAATATTGTCTATCATTAGTAGAGTTTTAGTATGTTTGAAATATCCAAGTAAACATGATAGGCTACATCAAGGTCTAGAGAAAATTATTTATTCATAGTATTACATTGATTTTGAATGTATTCTAGTGGTTTTTAAAGTATTGATAAGCATTTGAATGTAGGATTTTTTTTTCATATCATTGAATGTTGAAATATTTTATGGCTAAACAGCAAAAAGTTTGGGGTCATGCATAACATGCAATATAAGTTAAAAACACCTCTTTGTGGCTAAAAATTAGAACGATAGTTCATTCATATTTATTTTATCTTATTTTTTATATTTTATCACAACACTTACAAGTATGAATCAAAAATAAAGTGATTAGTTTAAAATTCAGAAATTTGAGTGCTTACAATAAAGGACTAGTTCTCAAAGAAAAAGCCTTTTCAAATTGCCTTTCCTTTTCTAGATTAAAAAAAAAAAATGTTTGTTACAAATAGTTTTTACTTATGTACATAAATCAAAGGTGTAAGATGCTTTTATCCTTTTTCAGTCAAAATGTACAATAGTTGGTTGATGGATTGATTTTAATGGTATTCCAATCCAGCAAGGGTTATTTTATGCTAAAAGGTCAAAGAACCACATTTATACTATATTCAACATTCATATTTTTTTTATGTAGTTGTCAAAGAGTTTTTTTTTTTGACAAGTCCTATTGAATACAAATAATATTTCAACAGATCTATTTGAGCCATAGATAGGACACTAACAGGTACAAACACTCCGGGTCAGAGTGGAGCTGGAAGTAATGGCAATGAAGGGGTACTCTACACTCCCCCAAAGCTCCAAAACTGAAGCATTAAATGCAGTTTAGTGTCATACCCAGGAAACCCCCTTTTTGGAGGGTGTTTTACTCCTCTGCAAGAGATACAATAAGAATATTAAAACATTCACCCACAAGGTAGGAATAACAATGACCTATTACAATAAGACCTTCAATAGTTTAGTTTGAAATAAGATTGACCAAATTTTAGAACAAATTAACTATACTATTCAAGATACTGTTGTAATTCCAGGGTTTTACATTTAATACAGCAAAAAGGCAAAGAAAATTGTTACATCTGAATAAGTAATGAAAGCAAATTTTTGTTCAAGGTTCCTGTTATCTTGAGTTAGTACCAAGTTTTTAACTAACTAAACCATTAAAACATTATCTAACAATATTTAGATTGTATTTGTAGAATATAAATATCATAGATTGTACCAGAAAAAATTTTTAAAGTTGAAGCAATTGATCTCACTTGCCAAGTTTTGAATTTAATTTTACAGTCTACACTTAACATTGTTACATTGAGTAATCATTTTGGAATTCTTCTTGCTAGGTTAGTACTAAGACAGAAATTCAATTCTTTAAATGAGAAAAATCTAATGGAGCATGTGTGTGTGTGCATGCGTGTACACTGGTGTAATGGTTTAATTATCATTTTAAATTCTTAATTTCATGCATGCACTTTGTTGTTTTCAGTTTGTCAATCATGCAGCAAACAAGAGTCAATTCTCTCAAGAAATATGGTAACAAAATACTGTTCTGCTTGACATTGATGTCAGAAGTGTCAATATGAACTTCTCAGAGTGTTTGGGTGTCAATTTGAGGACAGTGCAGAGGATTTGAAAAAGAGTTGGAAGAGTCACCTGATGATTTCAAAGGATAATGATCCTCAGCAGAGTCAATCAGGTCCATAGCCAGAGACATGGGAGTGTTTGAGTTTCTTATAAGGCAAGTAGTGCATGATGACATTCGCTATTTCTTATATAAGATGGGAAAGGGCCAATTTTTATCAAAGTACATGAAGGATAAGAGGAAATATCACATTTCAAAGCTTTTGAACTAACTCAAGCATCTCCAACTGAACATGTTTTTTCTCAGATGAGAAAATTTTCTGCCAGGATCAGATAGAGTACTCATAGAAAAATTGTTTGACTTCCTCTATCCCCACAAGATGTACTAATATTGAGGAAAACCAAACACCCATTAAATACCATAGCGTTTGTAGTGGTCACTAACGACGGTGATATTATGCCTCTGTTCATCTTCCTAAATGGTCTCAGACTCAACACAGAGGCCTATATCAAGTGCCTGGAGGAGGTAATGTTGCCTGAATCAAGAAGGTGGCTGCTAGAAGACCCTATATCTGACAACAGGACTCTGCACCATGCCACACAAATAGAATTCAGTCTTGGCAGTCAGGAAATTTCTGCAACTACATCACTCCTAACATATGACTGCCTAATTCCTCAGATTGTAATCATCTCTATTATATGTAGGGTATAGGTGTGGAAGAAACCAACAAAACTTTGTGCAACACCAAAGATGAACTGAAGGCAAGGATAATGGCAGCATTTACCAATTTAAACAAGGAGACTGTCAGAAAACTTCAGAATCTCCTGCAAGTCTGTCTTGAGGCTATAGTTGAAGCCAAAAGCGATTTCTTTGAATAAATTTAATCTATAATATTTTCATGTAATTCTGGTAAATATATCTGATAAAATGAGATGTCAGTGTTATTTTCATTTTTGTGTAATTTTAACAAATTTACCTACGGCAACCAGTATAAAGTTAAGACAGCATAGACACTATATGGTGACTATCAGTTTCTTTGGTCTGATGATCGCATAGTTTACCAAGCACTGTTGACTATGTCTATGTTATCCTATATCACTCACTATATATGTGCGCATGAGTTTAGTCTATTTGGTGAAAAGAAAGAGAACACTTATAGCTAAGACAAAAGAAAAGCATTACAATAAAAATTTACTTCATTAGAATTTCAGTTTTCTAAAATAATTCAATCATCTAAGAAAGATACTGATATTTTCATTGCTATTGAAGACATTTTATCCATTAATCATCTTTGATTTTTTTTTCCATTTATTCTTTAGCATTAAAGAGAAGAAAATCAGGCCACACATGAAACTGAAACCCTACCTAACCCTCCAATCCTACTCAGTCTTCTTTCAATTCATTCAATGAAGAATTTGATCAGTGAAAGAATCAGAAGAGATGATAGAAAAAAAAAAAAAAATCATTAAACACCAAGCCAGAATATGGCCAACCCATTAGCAACTTTGATTCCCATCAATGTAATCAATGAATGAATTAAATCCATCAAGCACCTTGCATTGTCTCATCCTCATCCCTGCTGCTATCATCATCTTTGCTTCAATACTGATCCTTCAAGTGATAGCAAGCACCAACCTATTTATTAATACTACTCAGAGAGGAAAAAAAAATGAATACTTATAACTATTTGATTTGTTTAGTTTCTTTCCAAGAACCTCTGATATAAAACTATTAATGCTCATCTACCTTTCTACGTTCCTACTTTTACAAAGACATACTTTGTGCTTGAAATGCGGCCAAAGTTGAGATGAAAAATTAATGATAATGAAACCATGTATATAATTTGATCCATAAAATATTTTGATTGAAAATATTGTACCTAGCCATGGACATAGGTCTAATGGATTCATAAAGTTGCTTTTACTTTAAGACTTCAAAAATACAAATAATTTTCCAAGCAAAATTAAATTATTGGCTTATTTCAACCTTTTAAGACCAACTTGGCAACAAGTTAGCTTAAAATTGACCGTGAGTGGAATAGAGGGACTTTTAATAGCTCAACTATTAAACTAAAGTCAGATGAAATAAATTATTCTATAGATGCAGTGCTTTGATACCTTACAAGAATTGTAGTTATAATGGATGCTACTTGCCTTACCCATAATTATAATGGATGGAGAGAAAATTGGGAATTGTGGGCAACATAAGTGGCTACATAAGTCAAAGCTTGATCAAATGTCAATGAACTTCACTGATGGCGGGACAGAAGGAATGAAGCACAAAGAGGAAAACAGACAACCAGAAGGGAAGAAAGCAAGCAGTGTGTGAACACACAATTGTTTTGCTTCTTAAAACAACAGATACTACACAGCTAGCAAAGATATTCATAATCTAGAATAGGATACCCAAATTTAAACAAATGAACTAGAAACTGAATACAAAATTCACCAGTAATATATCAATTAGAACTGTCAGTCATTCAAGTTTCCAAATCTATACATCACTAAAATGCTCATAAAATGTGTGTATAATTAACTATGCAGTCATTTTCAAACCATAGCATCCATCAGTTCAGTGTTTTTTATGTCATCATGCCCTTTGACTTAAACACTAAGTCACACTGGACACATTTAAATACAATTTTGAATGAACACCTATAAGGTAGGGCTGAGTGTGGCAGGTCCAACAACTGCAGTCTTCACAACAATAGACAAAACATTTTTATGAGTAGTTAATTGTGCATATATAAATATCACTGAACAAAAACAGTACATTGTGGTGAGATTTTTATCAAAGCAATACACTTAAAATGCTCTTTGAAAATAAGTTAATTCCAGTCCAATTTGTAATATTTCTCTGAGGTTTATATTCATGCTGAACAATCAATCATTCTAATTTATTCATCAAATTCTTGATATAATGGAAATAACTGAAATACTAATTAGAATCCTTCACTCTTTAAAAGGTCTTTTCAAGAGAAAAATAATAATAATTTTTTTTAAAAATAATATGTATAGCATAATTATATAGAAATGGGAAAAAATGTCTGCTTTTTGTTTTATTCTTATAAAAAAAATTAAAAATGCCAAGATGGAAAAAGTTTAAGGAAATAGTCATACAAAAAATACTGACATACAAGTAAGTAACTATGAATTTACTAATTAAAATTCTTTACTTTTTACTAAATAGAAGCACTATTATCATCACGGTTACACAAAGAACCCAACAGGTTCACAGATCTAGTTTATCAAGTAAATTCTGACAGACTATCTGGATATAAGAGGATATATATTTTAAAATTCTCAAAGGACATTTTCATTAAAAAGTATTTTTGTAAGAGTATAACATTGTAATTATATAAAAATGTGAAAAATGTCTAGTTATACAAGTGTTTTTATTTTGATTTATTTCTACTTAGAAATAGAAAAAAAAAAGCTAAGATGGAAGAAGTTCAAGAAAATAACCATGACAAACACCTACAAAAAAAATAGTGATGTACAAGTTCTTAAGAATCTTTACAATGAATCAGAAAAAAAAAAAAAAAAAAAAAAAAATGAACATCAGGTTTCATTTTATTTATGCTTTCTCTCATCTCAATACTTTTTATAGGTGCAAGTTTTAGCCAAGAAGTTAACTTCCCCTTAAAATCTCTTGTAAAAAAATTTTTTAAAATGGTTAGTCATTTTATATTTTCTAGGAATTACAAGCAATAGAAAAATTATCACTCTCTGGGTAGCCCATATGGTGTAATGGCCAGCAAACCATTAATAGTGAGTTCAAGTCTTATTGTATCATTACTAAACAAAACTTAATAATTTAAATCATTACTGTATGGTTCCTCATAACTTTTTTTATTATTCTTAATGCTAGATGAATTAAAATTAAGCCTCTAAATATCTTCAGGTGTCAGTTTACTGTAAAAATTGCTATTGATGTTTTTTGTTAAACAATGACATAGGTCTTCAGTCTAGCCAGTAGATGGTTGGTTGGTTGGTTGTTTGGGTTTTATGGCGTATCAACCTTTGTAGGTTATTTAACGCCAAATTTTGTCTATATGTATGTACCTTTTATCAATGAATACTTAGTAGGTAAAATTTTCTATAAGCAGGATTTCACTTGTTTGCACATGATTAATCAGTTTTAATTCGTCATATTTTTTCGTACAACCCTGTTTCTTGCAAGATGGACAGAACGTCATCTATTTTGATGTTTTCGAACAATTCGGTTAAACGAGTCACTTTGAAAAAGCGCTTTCTGATGACAGCAAAAGTTCTAGCCAGTAGAACAAAAATACTCATGAAATAAATTCTTTTAATTGGTTTCTTCTGATAACCGAAAATAGAATATAAAAACTTGAATTGTCGTAAATATTGATATAACACAATTGATATTGATATATATAAATATTGATATAACACAATTGGCTTAAAAAATTGACCTTATGCCATGTTCTGCTCATAAGTAAACACAAATAACACATAATCTGTAGTTTAAGCAATTTGTGCATCTTTGATACAAATCATCATAATCTGACTTTTTAAGGTCACTACCAGACATTGGCATGATGGTGAGAGTATTGGCCAATGGCCTGGGAGACCTGGGTTCAATCTCAGGTCGCGTCATACCAAAGACCTAAAAAAAAAAAAAAAAAAAAAAAAAAAAAAAAAAAAAAAAAAAGGTACTTGATGCCTCCTTGCTTAATACTCAGTACGGATCAAGGGTAAAGTGGAGCAATCCAGAAAAAGGAATAGCGCCCTCCCCTACACCTTGGTATAGTAGCTATCGAAAAGGGAGCCTTCAGGTCATCCTCAACTATGGTCGCCAACTTTACCTACTTTCTAATGACCAAAACTTTGAAAAATGATATATTTAATGACTATCTATAAAAGTTCATCAGCAAAACAGTAGTTATGAACAAAAATGCTGTCTTTTCTGAGGTCATTCTATCAGATTTCTGTCAAACAAGCAGACAGTATACATTCCTTCTAGCCAGGCAAGCAGAAAGTATTTTAAGTTTACATATATCAAAAATATATTGCTATCAAATTTTAAAACCTATGATTAAACAAGAAATAATATCAGAAATAAAAGGTTAGGAGAGTTTTAAAGACATATACACACACGATACACATAGTTTATATAAATTATCTAGAAGGGACTATCAATCTAGAGTAGACGAAATTCTTTTGCTTTGAATTAAATTCAGCCTATATTATCAGTATAAACTGTGTTCTGATGAGTTTCAGTTAAATAAATATTGGATGATGAAGATTCAAGTACCTTATATATTGTAGACATGCTTAGCAAAACAGTTATTGTTGTAGGAAATGGAATTGGTGACACGAGTTCAAATCCTGGATGAGTGTGCTGATACCCTTGAGAATCTATCACTTCTCTTCCAAGCTATGGGTAAATGGTAGATGGTTTGGTTTCTTTGTTTAATGGCATATCAACTCTTTTTAGGTTATTTAATGCCAAAGCCATTCTCCAAGAAGAACAGTAGTGGTACTATTTAACCCATAGCTGGGAGGATAAGGGGGTTCATACCTTTCCCAAGGGTATTTGCCCGAAAGTGAACGTAATAGCGCGACTGGAGTACGAACTTGCGTACTACAATTCCGCAGTCCATCGCTTTAACCATTACACCACGAGGACACCCCCGGTAAATGGTAGAGGTAGACTAGATTCTTTAGCTTTGATTAGGCAAATAGTCTAGGAGAAGGAAAACTCTGAATTCAAACAAGCTATAACTGCTTAAAAATTGACCTTGTGTTACAGCCTGTCCATGTTGGAGGGGGTTTAGTAGATACATAGATATTTGTTCTTCAATGAGGTAATCTATAAAGATAAGAATATGAATTAATACAGTGCAAGAAACACATTAGAAAAGCGATTTCTTTCCATGGAACAATGTCCAATAATCAGTTTGCATATGTAGCACTTAAATCGTCACTGGGCATCCAATACATAAGTCAAGCAATTAGTAAGTTAATAAATATTGAAAAGAGGTGAAAAAACTGGCATACTCAACATAAATGTTAATATTAAGAGTCAGTAATTATTTGAAATAATTTTTCTATATAGAAAAGAAAAAGAAATATTGCTTATTTGGTTTTAATTTCTGATAATTACAAAAAAATTTTCATTATATATTTCTGCTTGATTTTAATAGCATGTCAACCTATCAAGGATTATTTTATTATACCTTGTAGTTAGAGAAATAACACCACAAATGATTTTTAGATAAATCTATTAGACCCACATTTAAGAACCCCACTCTGAATCAGAAGACATGGGAATAATAGCAGTAAAGAGATGCTCCTCACTCCCCAGAACTGGAGCCCATCATCAGATGCAGTTTAATATCATACCTAAGACACTCCATGTTTGGGGTGGGTGGGTTGAGGTACCTCTCAGTAGGGTATACAGTCACAATGTATTCTTCACACCACTGACAGTGCAGAAACATTTCAGAGAATTTCCATACAGAGAAAAGAACTTTGATGCTCCAATTATCTAATCAGGTTTTTTGTTCTTTAATGTTAAACTTGATTACAATTATTTAAAAAATATTTTTCCAAAAAAAAAGTAATTATACAGGCAAAAATTTACAATAAATTTATTTTTCCTTTTAGAATTAGTTTTTAAGAAAGGGCAACTCTTGAACAACTTAGATTTTCAATCATTAGATTTCATTCACAAATAGTTCTGGTTAAAGTCTGGTAAGAATAACCAGAAGCCAAACTTTTAGACCTTATTTTTCTGATGCAAGTATCATTAGGAAACAAGAAAAGTTTTGGTAAACAAGCCAGGCCTTTACTCATTTATCAAAACTTTGCTAGTTCCCCAATGATATCTACATTAAAAAAATAAGGTAAAAAAGTTTGGCTTCAGGTTATCCTTACGGTGCTTCTAGCTGGAATTAAAACTTCTGTAGAAGAGGATTTGACTTTTTTGTGAAAGTAAATTTCTTGCATTCCTTTGATGAACTTGATATTTGTAAAGTAATACAAAATATGACCATTTTGTTGAGATATAAAAAAAAAATCTATTTGTGTAAGATGGAACCATTTAAAGGATGATCTTATTTACCTCATTTGGTAACTTCTTACGAAACTTCTTTCTGTTGTATTCAGTTCTGAATTAATTCAGTCATTGGAAGAGGCAGTAAAAAAGTAAATAAATAAAAATACGAATCAATAAAACTTAAATGATTTATTGCAGAGAATTTCAGAAAGAACATGAGGATATGTGTGAGAAAAAAATCAATTGAATAATAAAAAAGACAAAGACAAAACCGTGACTAAGGCAATAGAACACCTGTGACCAGGTAAAAATGTGACAAGATAATGACCAACATATCTTAGCAGGAAAAAGAAAAAGCACTCTACTAGGACAAAAAAAAATCTGGGATCACTGGCAGAAACAGCTGATTCTTTCATCATGGAGGAAAGACTTTAAAAAATTGACCATGTGTCATATCCTTAAGTGGAGTTTAACAAGTCTGAATTCAGTTATCTTTCTCCAAGACCAGTTGCCATACCAAGGCAAAAGATCCCAGTTTGCCCTACTATCTATCCATAGCCGAAGGGAGAATATTTGCATGAATACCTTTTCCAAGTGTATTAATGCTACATGAAATGCAAACCTCATCGAGGATTTGAACTCAGGTTGTTGGACTCATTTCCTACAATGATAACACTCATACCAAGAGCACCTTATGCGTTGAAGAAAATGAAATTGCAATACTCAGAAAGACAATGCCAGCGGGAACTGGATATAGTATGTGCATAGGATTTAATTCATTTTAATGGCATGTCAGACCATCTAAAGTTATTTTATGCCTAGATGTTCTTTTTGCACACAGTCCTATCAAATACAAATTTTTAAATAGATCTACTTGACCTGCAGAGAGGACCCTAACAGGTACTACCACTCCAAGTCAGAGTGAACATAGTAACAATGGCCTCACTGTAAAACACAGTTTAGTGTCATACCTAAGACACTCCTTTATAGGGGGGCGAGGATCTTACCCTTTTGCTGGAGATACAGTAAATGTATGCAAAGTCCAGCCAACAGAGTAGGCATGAGGTTTGAGTGTTAATGTACCTCTCATCATAGTAGAGGAAGGAAGGAGTTCCTGTGATAGTGTAGTAAGCAAGTTCAAACTCCAGTCATGCTGTTATATTTACTTTCAGACTAATACCCCTCCTTATCCTCCAGGTATAGGTTGAATAGTACTACTACTGTTTTTCATATTTCAATGCAAAGATATGAAAAGAGGTGATTGTTTAATAAAAAAGTAATTAAAATTTCCAGTTGTATTTGCAACTAAAATGATAAATTTGTAGATTTTCAGTTCACACTGAACATTTTAAATCATCAAAATATTAGATATAACAGATATGACTATGAAACGCCAATTAGAATACTTCACTCCTTTCTAAATAGAAGCATGGATTACAGTCAGAACATCATGGATTACAGTCAGAACAGGAACTCAACAGGCTTATTTATCATCTAATATTTTAACAGAATTCAGATAGCTCAGTGAGAGAGCCTAACAAAGAAAAGTTAAAATGTTTTAAGTTTCAACTCTGGACCAAAGTTGAACCACATATTTCCTTGAGAAATATCAAACTTAGAAAATTTGACAACCTCCAGCTAATCTTCTAAGACACTGAATACAAGTATTATATCAATAAATATCAATCTTATTTAATCAGATCTCATCTTAGTACATTCTTTTACACCACAGTAAACCCAAATCCACAAAATCATAACTATTCATGGTGCTTAACTTTCTTTTCTAAAAGTAATAATAAAAAAAAAGATCAGTTGCATAATTAATGATTGTATTAATTCCTGACCACTGACAATCCCTTTTCTATGATTTTCATTGCACAGCATTCAAATCAAATGATAAAAAAAGATTTATATCCAAACTGAAAAATTTGGTGTTTAGTTTATTTTTCTACCACTGATGATATTCAGTCAACTTGTACAGAAAATTATTAATATGAAACAAAGGATTAGTAGTAAAAACAGGCCATAAAACTTTGTCTAAATGATGTCTATGCTAAAAACAATTATGATTTGACTTCACCCTCCCATCACTAGAATTTTCTGTCTCAGCAAAGAATGGCTAAGTTTTATACATTTATTTCATAACTTAGATCTGTAATATCAAAGTTTATATAAACAGCTAGTTTATAAGCTCTTGTATTGACAGAAACCATTTATTTAAATGAGCAATTTTATAGGTATAAATTAAGAATAGATTATCCAATTGTTATGCAAAAATTTCAACTTAATATAAACTAAATTTCTATTTTAAGTCAGGGTTTAAAAATTATTTAAATGAGAAAACTAATTTTCCCCAAGTTACGGAAGAAAATCAATAAATAAAATATAAATTAGTCCAGGTTTAAAGCACAATAAGAGAAACCCAAAGTCAAAATTTTTAAATCTTATTTTTTGAATGCAGGTATCTTTGGAAACACAACTTTTGTTAAACAGGCCAAAAGATTTGAGCTTCAAGTTACCCTCATGAGGCTTTTAACCTGGATTAAATGAATGGATCACTTACCTGGATGGAATTTTAAGCAGTTTGTATTATGATACATCATATTTTGTGATGCATTTTTTAGAGTATTTTTTAAAGAGGATAAAAAAAAGTTAATCCATAGAATTCTCCAGGAAAAGAAAAATATGATTTTGAAATGCTGGGCCATATTTAGGAGATGTCATCTTGTTACAATTCTAAAAGAAATGTTCTTAATCAGAGTGAAAAGTATTTAATTTCAGCTCTGATACTGGCTATACTTGTACCATTTTCTGTGGTCAATCTCAGTCAGCCTTGTCAGGTGCAGGTAAGTGATTTAGACTAATTTGATAAACTTGTTTGTTTTCTTAGCCGATAGCTACCCCAGTCTGAGGTTATTAACATCTCATGGTCACAAAAGATAAAAATACCCATATTGGCCACATACTCGTCACCCAATAATAACAATGAATGTAGAAAGCAACTTAAAAGTTAACCAGTAAAGAGGACTTGTGTTAAAACACTAAAAATTGAAGAAAATCTAAGTTTAAAAATCTGCATCGTAAACAGATATATATAACAAGTATTGATAATGTATAGATATGTATATATTGAATTATTTATCAATGAATATCAAAATTCTCATATTAGATTGGTTGGTCGGTTTTTATGGCATATCAACTTTTGCAGGTTATTAAATGCCAAATCCATTTTTATGCAAATAGTTCTATTTCAAACAATTCAGTTTAGCATGAGTACAGTTTAATTGTCAAAAACATTTCTATTTCAAGCTATTCAGTTTATTAAAACAGAGTTAATTCAGTTTAGTATAAGTACAGATTTTGTTTACACAGTTAAATGTCAAAACAGTTCTATATTAAACAATTTAGTTTAGTGTAAGTAGAGTTTCAATGTCAAAAACAGTTCAATTTCAAACAATTCAGTTTAGCATAAATAAGCAGTTTAAATGTAAGTACAGTTTAATTGTCAAAAACATTTCTATTTCAAGTTATTCAGTTTAGTCAAACAGTTCTAATTCAAACAATGCAGTTTAGGTATAAGTATGCAGTTAGCTCTATTAAATCCATAGATACGGCCCTATCAGGTGCTACCATTTTGGACCAGAGTGGACCGGGGGGGGCAATGGTAATGAAGGGATGCTCCACATTCCCAAAAGCTCCAGCATTACTGGAACCTCACCATCAGATTGTTTAGGATACTAGGACACTGGGGGGGGGGCGTATTACTCCTCTGCGGAGAAGTAGTCGGTGTATTTTACAGCCCCAGATGACTGGGCCATCTCATATTTGGATATAACTAAAATCGGAATAAAATCTGCACATCATAGCAAAATGTTCATTAGAACAATATACTCAAATGCTATAATTAAGCAATTTCCAGCACAACTTGCAACTGAATGATTATTTTCTGGGGTTTGCAAAAGAGCTGAACTTCATTTTTTTGAATCATAGAAATGTTTTATATAATAAAGATGACTGAATTAGAATCCTTCACTCCTTTCTAGTAAGGCAACTGTTACAACAGATACTCAATAGGTTACTTGGTTGTCAAAAAATAAAACTTTATATATACACACAACCCAAATCTCAAAATAAATTGCGTAGAGGTTTTTTTTTAATTATCAAGAAAGGAAAAAAAATTAAAATTTGTACAAAAAGTCATGAAATAGCTAAATTCTGATCATGTTAAATAGTTACAAATAATTGATATCAATTTTGAGGTCTCTGAAATGATACTGTAAAATTTCAGTAACAAGATGTACAAGAAAAAAAAAAAAAAGAACACTAATTTGTTTATAAGAATACTTTATATTATTAAAAAAAAAAAAAATAATAATAATCATGCAGTTTCCTGACTATGTGTATTTTTTAATAACTTTAAAATCCACAGATAGACAAGAGGAATAGTAAAAAGACAATCGGCAGCTATTTCTGTTTCTCTTAATGAGAACAACTGCCACTTGAATTTTGTTAAGCACTAAATATTTTTTTGATAATGCAAAACATGTTGTCATCACTATAGAATGTATTATCTTTTCACTGCGGAAAAAAAAAATCATCAGATACAATTTATTAAGTGGACACCCAATCAGTACAAAACAAAACAAGAGTTGACAATAATTCAACTATTTTGGTATTTGGAAAACTTGGCTCAGTCATCACAATGCAATGGGGGAAAAATTCTTTGATCTTTCTTTGAAAACATTGTTGAGGTACTGTCTAATAATTTACTGTATTAAAACTAATAACACACCAGCCAAGAAAGTTGTGACACAGTAAACAATTATCTATAAACAGTCACTCAGCTTTGATATGATACTGAAGTGACAGACAAAACAGAAAATAGTTATAAATTTTCATCATACAACATGTGGAAGCACGTGCGATACCCTAGCCTCATCAGCCGCCAACCAGGGTGATAACACAGTTTCAGTAGCTCAAGGCGGTAAACCTGACTCATGTTTACCGCCTTGAGCTACCGAAACGGTGTTATCAGCTTTGATATGATACTGAAGTGACAGACAAAACAGAAAATAGTTATAAATATAAGTACAAGGACTTAATGCTCAGTTGAAACAATACACCATAAAAGTGCTCAAGTAAATGATATTACTTGTATTGCAAGCTATCTAAATATTTGATATTGTATAGTTATGCTGAAAAATTGTTTCATCATTATTAACCAACAATTGTTTTAATAACAAAATATAACATTCAGTATATAAGTTTGTAATATCACAGCAGTTGTCAAGCCCTGTTCTTAGAAGTCAATATTAGAGTAAAACCCTCTGCCAGAACCTAGTCTCTCTATAATTACAATCTAGATTAACTAATATTTAAAAAGATGATATAACTTTTTATTATTATTATTGATAAAATTTATCAAAAACAAACTTTTGAAAACAAATAGTGATCGTTTTCTGGTTCAAATTTAAGATTATAGTACACAGAGTCAAATATTCATGTTAGATAAAGTTTTAAAAAATGACACATCTAAAACAAATTTTCTAAGTATTTTCTAATAAGAAAATTTGCAAATACAGCTTAATAGTAAGACAGATCAAGAGATTTGGCAATCAACTTCATTTACCAAATTGATAAACCTTACTATCAATACTAACCAAATAAAGAAAAAAATCCAGTTTTAAACGAACATCAGTAAATCAAATTTAAAAGATGAAACCAATGAATTTCAAATTTGAACATTAAGACCCCAGCTGCCTAAAATTCTCAAATCCATGTTTAGTACAAGATAAGGATATCAAATCAAAAAGCCATCAGTTGTGTAGGATATAAATAAAAAAAAAAAAAAGAAAAAAAAAAAAAAAAGCTCCTCAGTTTAGTTAAACAGTTCTAATTAAAACAATTCAGTTGAGTGCAAGAAATCCAGTTAGAATAAGTACGCAATTTAGATCTATTTGACCCATAGATAGGATCCTATCATGTGCTACCACTCAGGGTCAGAGTGGACCTGGAAGTGATGACAATGAAGGGATACTCTGCATTCCCAAAGCTCTAGTATTACTAGAACCTCACCCTCAGATTGTTTAGTGTCATATCCAGAGCACTCATTAGTTGGGAAGGGGTCCTACCCCACTACAGAAATGCAGTCGATATATTCTACAACCCTAGCTGACTGGGCAATGAATAATTAGATAAATTCAGTTAGTGACAAATATCTTTAAAGACATCCACATTGCAGTGTTTAAATTGAATGGTAAATTGACTAAATAACTGAAAGCTGCACAAAAGAAAATTTTCCACTGTAAATTCATATGCACTTAACCCTTAAGCAGAGTACAAATAGTTTGAATTCGGGGTTCTTCCTTCTCCTAGATTGGTTGCCAAAGAATCCAGTCTGCCTTATTTATCCATAGTTAGGAGAGAACAAATGGATTGTCTTCACCAAGGGCATCAATGCAAAGTAAAGCACAAGCAGCCTCATCCAGGATTTCAACTTAGGTCACCCATTCCATTTCCTAATTTATGCTGTATGCTTCCATTTTTTTTTTCTACTGTATAATTCATTAAATTTAATTGGAAAAGCACTGGCTTAAAGTTCCATCTAAAGTATCATACAAGCAATAGTTGTCATCTAAAAGCTAGAATGCTACTTTCAACCTGGAACACAGCCCTTTAAAGCAGTCAATCATAAATGTTGTATAAATAGATTCAGTTATTGATAGTTGAATCAAATGAAATTTTTTCTTTTATATAATAGAAATACTTTTGTCAAAAAGACAATTAGAAATCAGTTACATGACAGCAGACTAAATGCTAAAACTTCTAAGATCAATTTTATTAATCCACTGCCCTGTCAACAGAGTTTAGAATATTTTGACTGTATCACTTGCAGAAGGGGCAAGACCCCCAACTTTCAAAATGGTGCCCTGAGTATGACACCAAACTACATCTAATGGTAAGGCTCAAGGTTTGGAGAGAGTGAAGTACACCTTCACTGCCATTACTCCTCAGTCCACTCAGACCTGGAGTGTTAGTACCTGTTAGGGTCCCATCCTGTGGCCTCCGCGATATATATTAGTGACGGCCATGCCCATCCCAGAGTCAAATAGATCTGTAGAAAAATATTTGTATTCAATAGGACCATGAGTTTAAAATACTCCTGAGAAACAACTATATAAAAAATGTAAACATGAATATATGATGAATGCAATTTCCTAACCTCTAGGCATAAAATAACCCAAGACGAGTTGACATCAATATATAAATGGGATAGAACATTTTGCATGTAATAAGTATTGTACCAATCTTAAATTGTGTATACATTGCTTTTGGAAGACCTCTATGTTAATAACTAAAGAAAAGTTTTCCCCTCAAATCCCATGGGTATTGTGTTCATAAGGACAGATTTAACTTTACAAAATCTAAATATCCTTGTTTAATTATTAATGACAATCCACCATATGGAAATAGTAAAATTTCATAATCTTAGAGCAATCAGTGCAGTTATAAGAGTAGGAGATTATGGATCTGTAAATATATAAAGTCCCCTTCAAATCAGTACTTTAAATTTTATGATACCAATTAATATCACAATTGTACTGTGTTAGAACTCAGGTGTTACATTCATCTTGTAGTATAAAAAAAAAAACATCAAAATTTTTTAAAACTAGAACAGAATCGTAATTTTCAATCACCTGAAAAATTGTCCCCCCTAAAGTTTGACAGTATTCATTCGACCCCTCTACCACAAAGTCAATTTTTTGAAGTAGAATTAGTTTGAATGCAATCTTCCTTCTCCCAGACCACTTGCCATACTAAGGTTCAAGATACAGTCTGTCCTACTATTTACACGTAGCTGGGAGGTGGTGTAGAAGAGCCTAAGTGCTAAGAGAAACGCAAAGCCAGGTTTTGAACTGTTTGCCATGTCCATTTCCTATAATAACTGTTATACCATGCACCTCCACAAAGTTTGACCAAGTAAATTC
The DNA here is from genome assembly GCA_963585895.1 of Sepioteuthis lessoniana. NCBI lineage: Eukaryota > Metazoa > Mollusca > Cephalopoda > Myopsida > Loliginidae > Sepioteuthis > Sepioteuthis lessoniana. Next base: position 88,283,995 of record OY757919.1, on the reverse strand, counting down.
TTCAGGTGAGATATGTTGATGTGACAGTTATTCAGATGATTGTTTTTTTTTGTTTTTTTATACATAATGAATTAAACCCTATTTTCTCTAAATTGCAATCCTTAGTTTTGAATCATTAATATTCCCAAATAATTTCCAGAAAATCAAGATTCAAAAATTTTTGTCCTGCTTTTACATGATGATTTTTCAAAAGTTATTCAATAGCTTAAACAAAATAGACTCAAAAACAGAAATATGTAATTCTTCTAAACTTTATGAACTGGACAAAAAACTCCAGATTAAAAGAAGGGATTTATATGGAAATATCAAACGAAGAATTATTTTATTGATGAGTCTGGTGTGACAATTCTTCAGATAAACACTTTGGGATGATTCTTCAGATTATCACCAACAAAGTGACAATGTTTTGAATGATCTAAAATTTCACCTCATTGATTAATATTGTTCTTATAAAATTATGGACAATTCCTGATAAGAATAATTATTTCATGTATTAACAGGTAACAATGTAAATTACTTTGGCAAAAGTTTGAGAGTAATTGATGAGTTTAATTCTTTGCAATAAAGGGAAAAACTACAAATCTAAAAATTAGATATACAAATTTAGTTTGAAAATTTTTAAGTTAAAATTTAAACTCTTGCTTGCTGGTTAAGTTACAAAAAAAAAGAATAAAAAGTTAACGAAACAGCAATAACATGTTTGTAATTTGTAATACTCAGAAAATAACAATTGTGCTAAAATGTAAAAAGAGTATTAATGGTATATTCACAGAATCTGGTTGTGAAGAGGTCAAAATTCTTAATATTCAATTAGATAAATCAAAATTGTTTTCGGTTTTGTGCCAAGAAAGGCATCTGGAGAAAAAAAAATCACTGGGATTAATGCCATGGCAAGGATTTTGGTTCTATAATTAAATATTAGTATAAGCATGACTTATTTCAACTTAGTCATATGAATGGCTGTCTAGACAGAATGAAGTAACAGCTTTATTCCATTCTCATTTGTCTATTTCTCTAATTCTGAAACATGGAAATATTGTCAAATGAAAGCTGATAGCAATCATATCAAATAAATTTTGTGGATTTGGATACATCCATGTTTGAAAGTGGAAGTATCACTTATTTAATACATAAAGTGGGTGGAGTTAAATCCCAGTTTAACTTATGAGATTTCACAGTAAGTTTCATTTATTGAATTTGTATACATATTCATTGTCTGTGTGTGTATATCTATATTAGTAAAATTATCAGTTTCTTTGTATATATTAGACTAACACAGCAAAAAAAAACAAAAAAAAAACATCAGAGTGAGACGAATCAAGAGCAGTACAATTTCCAAACCTATTTGCAATTGAATCATAATGTTGGGGGGAATGGAGGAGGGGTCTGAGCATAATTTTTAATTATCCCAATTCTTGATATGATAACTATAAAATGCTAATTAGAATCCTTCACTCCTTCCTAAACAATCTTCATGGACCACTGTTACAACAAAAGACCAATGGATCTAAGGGTCATCTAGTGTGTGTATGTGTGTGAATATTTATATATAATTTTAAGAAATATATACACACTTCAAGAAAGGAGAAACCCAATAATATTTTAGGGAGTTAATGAGGCAGGTTAGCTAACATGCTTACTATGATGTTGTAGTCTATCAAGTCAAAACTCTACTTGTGCTATCATGTTCACTTTTCACTTAGGGAAAGTATGAACTCTCTTATGCCCCATCCAGCTATGAGTTAAGTACAACCACCACTGTTCTTCTACAAGGATAGTTTTGGCATTAAATAACCCATGAAGATTGATATGCTATTAAACAAACCAAATAAATATTTTAATACTTAATTTATTCAATATTTATTTTATATAGGTGTGTGCTCAACAAGGAGTCTTAAAGTAGGAACAAGTTGAGGCTCTTTAAAAAGAGTCAGTTAATATTTGACTGTGACAAGGAATGACTAAAATTTGAGGGATAGTGAAACTGCATGCCCCATTAAGATGAGCTTTAATCTAGCAAACAATAGATCTTTTCTTCAACTTAAAAATACCATTTCACCTCTCCCTAGTTTTGAGACTAGTCCATAAGAAGGTTGCAACACAGATTAAGTGAATGATATTTTTCTGTGACCATGAGTCTGACTTTTTCCTCTTCTTGATGTGCTACACCAGTTTACCAACTTAATAGAATCACCTTAAAATGAACTACAATATCAACATTAATTTCCACCCCCGACACCCTGCCTTGTTAAAAATCAAAGGATTTAATAATTTCAAAATGTTCATAAATGTTTGACTTAAATACAGCAAAACCTATTGATTTTTCTACAAATAGGATGGAGTAAAATGAATTTAGATATCAAAGCTGATCACAAATGTACGTAAAATTATTCCTGGATAGACATGTCTAGTTTAAACCTATCTTGAAGAAACAAGCTAAACAAAAAATTATTTCTGCTTTCTTGATCTTCTAAAATATAATAACATCTATCTTTAAATATTTTTTTTTATTGACAGGTTTCAAGAGTGCAAAATAGGTGTATAATAATAATTAACAGAGAGCTCCACCCTCCTTGCATCAAAATTTATCCAGAACAGGTTAAATTATGTGGATAATGATGATTTGTGTATATAATTCAGATATAGATATTTATTTACTAAGCTTAGCTTAGTTTGGCTAAAAGCCAAGTAGAGATAAATGGGAATCCTGTGATAGTCTTTTTTTGTTGTTAGAACATACAAAACATTAGGTCATTTTTTTTGTTTTTTTAATGTGTTAACAGCATACTGAGATAACAGCTAGCTAGCAAGCTAGACTAGTGAACCTTCATGAGTGAGTTCATGTCTCATTAGGTGCCCCATTCATAGGCCTTGTGCCACATCTGAGCAAAATGTTGAGTAAATTGAAACTGAAATAACAGCTGAAGAGATTGCCTTCATTGTAGTTTTATTTTCTCCCTTGATGAAGGACATAATTGGTTTGATAAGTCTCCTTATAAAAACTGATAGAAGATACCAGGAAGTGTATTATGATCAAGCCTCATAAGTAATTGTCATTCCTTACAAATTTGTATATAAGTTAGTAATCTTATAATTTTTATACACAAAACACATTAATCACTAGAGGCAAAAAGCATATTTTGCAAACAAGAGAGTTCATATATCACCTCAGCTTTTATGTAAATGATGAACTAATCTGAACAAAAATTCAATGTTTCAGCATAATCCAAACTTCAAATATTGATTTAAAGTTGTTTTAAAATCATCCTTGAATGTTCATAAAAATAACATAAATAAAACTACTACTACTTGAAAATAGTGAGCTATCTAGTAATAAAACACACCCTAAAGATTCAAGTTGCAGTAAATTAATAAAAAGTAGTCGATATGTAGAAAGTTTCTGTGTAGGTTGGTAGAATATTTTATCCAGTCATGATTTTATAGGTCAAGCAAATTTAAGGATGGTTTGGTAATCTTGTTTATTGTTTCATGTCTCAAGTCTGTCAAAGCACAGTAAACTACACCCATGAATCTGAAAAACTATGAAGAACATTGTTATACAACAATACTTTGGGTTTCTTCAATCACAATAAAATCAATAAATATTTGTATTGAATTTGAAGGTAAATTCAAAACATTTATTCAGAGATACACAAATACAACTTATAATTTCAAACACAAGTTCCAAATCCTTAAGCAATGACTTGGAATTTCACGAACGCGTTTTTTAGTTGAATAACTTTGTACTTGTCCTTTCTCCTGTAAGTTTTCTGGGTATGACAAACTGCATCAAATGTTGCAGCTGAGATCTGGAGATAGTGAAGTACCCTATCATAGTCAATACTCCCAGGTTTACCCTAACCCCGAATGGCAGTACCTGTTAGGGTTCCAACAGTGAATAAAATTGATCTGTTTAAAAATTATTCGTATTCGATAAGACCGTGGTCAAACAAAATTCCTCTTAAGAAAACACAAAAATATGAAGGAGAATTAGAACACGATTTTCTAACGTCTAAGGATAAAGTAACATAAGACGGCTTAACATATTCAAACCAATCAATTGTAAAGAAAAAAAAAAGAAGGGGGGCATAAAATAGGCAGGAAATAAATATACTACACGGGTTGATTTTGCAAGATTTAAAAAAAAAATTGGTATGAGAGTCAATATGGGATAAAAATATATAATACGAGTAGTTGGCATTGAAGTTTGGTCACGTGATGATTTTATTGTAATCTGTTAAAGAAGTCGCTGGATGGAGGAAGAAAATTTCAAAGGGTTTTTGACAGCTGTAAAATCGTTTATAACTGTCGTACCAGTCATAGCAAAAACATTTAGATTTTCAATAGATGTGCGGAAAAAGACACGAACATCATTTTAATAGAGACAGATTTTTAAAAGTATAACTTAAGAGGATTTTCTTGATTTTATTTAATATGCAAGCCATAGAGAAATTGATTTATTTGGGCAATAATGAAGAACAAATTCTTTTGTTATACCCTAAAATTTAAGTTATACCCTAAAATTAAAGTTTGTTTTCAACAAAAATCAATTTTTTTTTTCGTGTTTGGTTATGCTAAATGAACCATGTAATAAGTCTACGGTGTCGCTGGTTATAGATAAATAAATGAAGCGGCGTGAGGTAATCTGTCTGGCTATAAACAAATCTAACAAAAAGCTAACATTCTCAGTCAGTGCACAGTGTACAGCGGGGCTAGCAAGATAATAATGAAGATGACCCTAATCTGTCCAGTAGCAGGAAACATGCCTTCCTCATTTTCTTCGATGAAACGAGAGATTTATCAGTTTTGATAACAATAGAACCAGTTTCAGATATTGCAAAGATCTTTCTTGTTCTAAATATCAATGAACATTAAATGAAATTAGCCCAATTTTGTTTAGTATTTTCCATGCCATAATGCGAAATTGTAAAGATTAGGAAGATAAATTTGTTTCACTTTTGAATACTGGCACAATATTTGCCTTTGACTTTATCCACTATTCAGCGATTTGTCTTTTTCTAGCTTTTTTGCTCAAAAATCTTACTTCAATCGTTGTTTCGTCATAAAAATCAAAATGATTGTTTTCTTTTAAAATCAAGTAACACTTATGAATGTTTGTATTACCTTAGAATCATTTATCAAAAATGTCTTATTTAAAAGTCATCTTTAAAACAGAAAACACGTGCTCACTAACCATTTATTTACCCACACACACTCACGCGAGTGGAGCACCCTCTTCATAATTTCTGGTAAGAAGAGAAAAGGCTAAGGATGCGTGTCCCTATAAAATATTCAATTTAACTGATGGATTAACTACATAATATATTCGCAAAAAAAAAGAAAAAAAAAATACAATGATAAGGGAGATGACGGGAGAAGAGTAGTTCTTACTACGGCCGGACGGGAAATACTTCCTTAAAACATAATTAACTTTAGAAATAAAAGAATGCACACGAATATCATCAGCCCAGTGAGGGTGTGGTTGAATTTCAATATTACGATTGATAGGTGAAAATATATCATTTAGGTTTAAAAATAGAGAAATGAATGCGCTATTTTTGTATTTAGTTTTTAAGAAAATAGATAAAAGGAAGGTGAGAACACAAATACGTCTAAATGAGTCTTCGTTTGGGGAAACCTGTTTTAGTGTTTATCGTTTACATTCATTAGAGGCAATGATCAAAATTCCTACAACTCTCAGAACTTTGTAAGGAATTTTATCACTAAGTTTTACCATTGGGGTAAAATTACTGGCCTTGTAAAATACGACAAACAAAAAGCCAGTGTAACTTAAAGCAAAGACTTTTACTGAAATTTAATGAATGATCGAAAATTTTTTAATTCTTATTGCTGTGTGCGCACGCGCGCTAGTTTCGTTTTTATTGTCTTTCAACTGGACTTGATTTTTCTTGTTGATAAATAGTGAGCAAAAGTTTTCCTAACTTTTTTCGTTTTAAAACCGAGGGGGGGATAACAAACAACAGTTTCATCTAATTCTAAATCAAATATATCTTTGTAGTACTTATAAAATTTAAAAGTGGGGATTTGTTAGCAATTTACGATTTCTTTACTTCAATTCTTGAGTGTTTTACTATAACAACATTCTGCATTAAATGATATCGCGTCAGTTCATGTTTTCTTTTTTTTTTTTTTTTCGGAAAATGGTTAAAACAGTAAACAACAATCATACAAATAAATTTTCAAACTCCTGAAATGCTAACTGGCTCGTTCCTCGTTTGCGTAGATCAGAAATGTTTTTTTTAATAATGGTATACAGACTTCTCCTTCTGCCTGGGCTATTTTAAAATGGAAATTTGCACACCTCTTTCTTACCAGCTCGGCGAGTCGAGACGGCTCGAACAACTGCATTGTATGGGAGAGGGGGTTAAAAAGTAATCTCTTTTTAAAAAAGACCCCAACTAGTCAACAATTAAATTTATCCATAGCCTATTAATAACTGACTTTTTGGGAGAGATGGATTCATACCTTTCCCAACAATATGACGACGTGAACACCAATTTCGGCGGTACACATACTAAAAGTGAACACTATTTCAAGACAACCTCAGCTAGAATTTGAATTTGTTTCGCAGATTCCAATTTCAGTACTTTTAGCCAGTTCCAACTAGCACCTCAAAGACGCGTGCTAGATGGACGTGAAGAATTCGAAAAAGGGATAATACGAGGTAAATAAATAAACCAAGATAAGTTAGTTGTAAGCAGCCACGAATTGAACAGATATGCAAGAGATAAATTATCTTCCAATTAAAAAGATAACACTTAAGTACAAATTAAAAAAAAAAAAAAAAAAAATGAAAATTCAAACACGAAACATGTGTCAGGAGCAAAAGAAAGAGCTTTTTTTTTAAATACCAAAGAGATATCTTAATTGTTAAAATGTGTTATTCAATAAGTAATCATGACAAGATTTTAATACGATTCGTATTTATTGTTAGTAGCAACAAAGCACTTCCAGTAAGTCAACAATGATGAAACTAGGTAGATAAAGAGAATCAAGATTTTAATCATCACTCATCAGCTAGTGGTGTGTGTGTGTGCGCAGCAAAACACGTGTTTATACTCACGGGTACTTTTACTACTGCTTTTTTGACAAACATACACATTTTATGAATGGTTGTTACCATTTGATAACAACTAAAAATGTTTCGATTCATAATCAGATGTACGTTCGTTTGATACTATCATGACGTTTTAGAGTAAAAGCAATAAAAAACAAATTCCTCTATAAGCTAAATGTTGACAGCTGTATTGGAATTTTTTATATTAACACTGATATCTCCGGTTTTCTACAACTTAGAAAAAAGACTGTTCCATTTTTAGATTAATTATTTTTTATAAGTCATAGTGAAAGCTCTTTACAGTAAATAAGTAGTTTAGTAATAGTGTAATATTTTTCAAATTCTAAAATAAAAACTAAGAAACCAAAGTTTTCGATGCATATTGGATTAAAAATGACTTATAAGTTTTAACTCATACATTGTTTTAAAAAGCTACTCAAGAGATTTAGATATCTCAAGAATTCTAGTTCAAAATTTAAACGGTTCTTTAAACAGGAAAAATGCGTTTTAATTAAAGAAGTAACATTAACAAAGGAGAAAAAAGGTTTAAAATGCAGTGACAATAAGCTGTATTCAAACTTTTAAATTAAAATTTGAATGTTTGTACCGAAACAATAGAAAAAAATTATTTTTAACTCTAGAAAGAAAGAGAAGAAAAAAAAAGACCCGGTTTTAGCGGTTACGAAAATTTTCCTGTCAAATTTTTCGTTTATGGATGTCCACAAGTAAACTTTCAATTCACATTTTTAAATGGTTACAGGACAAATAAATTGCTGCAATAATAAACATACGTAACTAATTGAATCAAAATTCAAGTTCAGAATATTGATGTTTGTTTTTAATTAAAAAGAAAATATACATACGAGAGAGAGAGAGAGAGAGAGAGAAATGGGATAATTCATTGTAGTATAAAAAAATTAACACCGAAGTTTCGAATGATAAAATTAAAAGAAAAAATGCAATAACACCTCCACAACTTTTTTTTTTTTTTATAAATAAACAGGACAAACGTTTGTTGCAAGACGTTATGGCGGTTGTTTATTTAAAGAAAAAACGTGTAATTTGATCAAAACGTGACACCATCAAAAGTTCCCCTAGTTTGAAAACAAAGAAAATAATCTTTTGAACATCAATGAATGTTGAATGAGTTAGAAAAATAAATAAATAATATATAAATAAATAAATAAATAAAAACAACAACTTACCATCGGTTCGGATTTTCTCTGAATGATTTTGTCTTTGTGTAGGAACAGGATCTGTTAGAGACATTTTTTCACGGATATTTTCTTCCACTTCAAGATTTGATTTTTAAATTTTAGTCCCGTTAAAATGAATTAGACATCCAAAATGGTTAACAAAATAAGGAGACACTCAAGACTTCTGCTTCCTTTTTAGTGGTTCTGTGTTGATTATTATATTAGATTTAACAAAAACACGACAGAAAAACTATATTTTCTGTGCTGTTTTTATTTCATTTATTTATTTATTTATTTTTTTGTTAAGGACAATAAAAAAAGCGATGTTATCCCCAGCACCAAAAAAACGTAGTTGTGGTTATGGTGGAATAAAATTGTTTGTTTGTTTTTTTTCTTTCTTCATATGGGGCGACCGGTGTCGTCAGTGTGCCAATTTCCTGTTTTTTTTCTGACCTGGTAAAAATTATTATTATTATTATTATTATTATTTAAATATAGAAAAAAAGCAAATCGTTGAATTTGTTGTTTTTCTTTCTCTTCTCGATTAATAAACTTCGCTTTCCTTTGTCGTCGTTTTTGTTGCTGTTCCTCCAAGTCTCTGTAATTTTTTGTTGCCGTAAAAGAAAAACTTTCTTTATTTTTGCCGTACATCGGTAAGAAAAAGAAAAAAAAGACACAGAAGGGAGAGAAAAGAGCCCGTACACGTTCTTTTCCCCCCTCTGAGGATGATGATTTCAATGTAGTTAACCGTTTTGTTTTTTGTTGTTGTTTTTTTCTTTCAGTATTTTTACTTTATTCTAATATAAACTGTTCCGTCTTATTTAAACCTGATACAGAGACTAAGCTTAGAACAAGCAACTTCAGCTCACACGACAACCACTGGGCAAACATTTAAAATTAAATATATTTATCAAAGAAAAGGATGCAACATCGTTGCTCTTTTTCCTTCAAGTCGTTCATTAAAAAAATAAATAAATCTATGCATTTCCCCTCTGTTGTTATTGTTAAGTCTTCTCTAACATCATTAAAAAGAAGAAAAAATGAAGTCAGTTCAATCAAGTCTTTCACAAAAACGTTGAAAATTAATCCTCCGGGCTTAAAAAGAAGTAAGAAATATATCCTTCCAGTGTTGTATTATCTTTTCTTTTAAGTGTCCAGTGGTAAAATTTATTCTCCCCTGAAGGTTTGTTTGCAGCGGTCGAAGCTTATTTAAACCGACGTGCACCGACATTGAGTAAAATGTAAACTGACTGACTGCTAACAAAGCCACGCCTTTTTTTGCTCTTTTGTGTTCTACGTCATCGATATATGCTAACCTGTTCATTTTCCCCGTTTTTTGCCTCCAGGCCCAATGTCACCAACCTATACCTTAACGAAACATTTTACTTCTTTTTATTTATTTAACTTTTTATTTTATAAACAGCCTTGTACTAAAAAATATCTATTTCTCTCCTCATCAAGTGGTAAAAATAATTTGTTCAAAACTTCCATGTACCTCACAAGCATATCCGGGATGGTAAAAAGAAAAAGTTCTCAGGTCTTAAAAATGATTATTCTTGAAAAATATTCAAGACTATACAAAGACTTTTTGAAGAGCTTATTCGTCTAAAGTAACAAAATTTATAACAGGCGCTATCCATTATGTAGGTGATGGAAGTCATGTACTTTATTCTCTACACACAATTCTTTAATTACTTACTTAGCTTAACTCAGTTATAGCACAGGACCAGAAGTATTGGGCACCCAGTAAGAATTGAGCTGGCTAATCTTGCTTGCTAACCATTACACTTCATGAGGTACCCACACATATAATTCTTTAGTAGTTTACTAAGCTCCTTTTTTTTTTTTTGCTTAGATGTAGCACAAGGCTGAATGATAGGAAATTTAATAAGACTCGAACTGACTTAAGGTTTGCAAGCTTAGCTTGCTAAATATTTGACATCCAAGGCGCCCACATATATAATTCTTTTAATAGTTTACTCCACTTAAACAAATATATTTAACTTATACCTATATAATAATAATAATAATAATAATAATAATTCGGTTCTGTATCCTTGTTATTGTAACACAACAAAAACAGCACATCATTGCTCAATTTTTGTTAGTGTATTAACATTCAAATACTTCAACATGAAGAAAAATGCAATTCCCAATCCAATGGTTTCTGAGTATTTTTTAAAAATTAATTAAGGATAAACTGACACCCCACCAGCTCTGTAAAATGGAAATAACTCCAAGTCAGTTAACTGCTAATTTAAGAGTACTTTTCCTATTTTTAATTTTTTGAAAAAAGTGGAAGAGAATAAGCAGGGGAGAATTCTTGAGTTTTCTGCATGCCTCTTCAATTAATATCAGTGAGGATACTTTTGTAATAATTCACATTTGCAAATAATTCTAATATAAATTCTATAAATAGAGATGATATAAGACAGAGTCTGCTAAAGACATTTAAGCAAATACAAATTAAGCCTCAATCTGGCAAGCTTGGTGCCAGACAAACAGTTTTCCTCAACTAGTGAAGCGTATGGTAATGAAAATAAAAAGAAATTGAAAATAATGCATATACTTAACTGTATTACTGATACTGATACAACTTATAGATATTTGTAGTTTGTTTGTTTGATTTTTAGGTTATTTAATGCCAAATCCTTTTTTATATAAATAAAAAGTTATATTTCAAACAAATCAGTTTAGCATAAGTACACAGTTTAAATGTCAAAAATATTTCTATTTCAAGCTATTTAGTTTAGTCAAAGAGTTCTAACTCAAACAATATAAGTATATTTTTTATCAAAACAGTTCTATTTCAAACAATTCAGTTTAGCACAAGTACAGTTTCAATGTCAAAAACAGTTCTATTTCAAACAATTCAGTTTAGCATAAGTATGCAGTTTAGCTCTATTTGACCCATAAACAGGACTCTATCAGGTGCTACCATTCTGGGCTAGAAAAGACCTTGGAGCGATGGCAATGAAGGGGTACTCCACATTCCCCAAGGTTCCAGCAGTACTGGAACCTCACCATCAGATTGTTTAGTCATATTCAAGACACTCATTGAGGGGGGAGCTCTACCCCTCTGCAGAGAAGTAATTGGTGTATTCTACAGCCCCAGCCAACTGGTTTAACAGCTATTGTCACAAGAAATGGACACAGCAACTCAAGTTTAAAACCTGGATGATGCTGTTTGCATTTCACATAGTACTTCTACCCTTGGAAAAGATATGAATCCAACTATTCTCCCTTCAGCTATGGGTAAATAGGGCAGACCAGTCTCTTTAACCTTGGTGTGGCAACTGATCTAAAAGGAAAACCCTGAATCTAAACGTGTAAAACTCTGCTTAAAAACTGACATTGTGTCACATCCTGCTCATGGTGGAGGGGTTGTAAAAACATGCTAATAAAACAGAGAAGTCATTAACTTTACTTTAATTAATGGGAGAGCTATAATATGAAAAAAATTTCACTAAAATGTAGAATGGAAACTTCTTTGATATATTTTTGGCTTTCATTTGTTAATCTTAGAAATGCCGTAACCCTAACTCAAACTTTTTTAGACCTTATTTTTCTGATGCGGATCAAAAAAAAGTTAGACTTTGTGTTACCCTTACAGTGCTTTTAACCTGAACAAATAAATAAATACTAAAAATTTTATTAAACTTCAACAATTTGTAGATATTTTTTTTTAAATCAAGATGATTTTTGCCCCAAATTTTCTGATGCAAATTATGATGACTTTTTTGTTAAGATGTAAATAACTTTTCATACTATCACTTTTCACTAATATTTGTGTTTCTATAAAATATATACAATTTTCATATCAAATTTTTCTCCTCTCTTCCTACAAAGAAGACAAAGATTTTCCGAAATACTTTTTGTTTTTACCTACAAATAAATTGGATGAGGCTGTTTACATTTCATTTTGGATTAATACTCTTAGGAAAAGTATGAAACTACGTGGTGCATTCAATAAGTTTCCAGACTTTTTTTGTACAGGTATTTAAGATTGTCATAGACTCTTGAAAATTCACTATGTTATTGCTATACATCTTATGAGATGACTGACTTATTATTATGATTTAAGGTTCAAATGAACAGCAAGCCTGATTATCACAGCTGGTGAATTTCAAAAATGCAATCTGGACGTGAGGATACTTTGGAAGAACGATATGCAATAAAATTCTGTTTTAAACTTGGAAAAAATGATGCCACAGAAACATATGGAATGCTTCAGACTGCTTTTCGACCATCTTGCATGAATCGAGCATCAGTTTTTGAGTGGCATAAGAGATTCAAGGAAGACAGGGAGTCTGTGAGGGATGATGAGAGGTGTGGGAGGAGTAAGGAAGTCAATACACCAGAGTTGATTGGCCAAAGGGTTAGGGTTAGGCTTAGGGTTACTATGTTGAGGTTTTAAGGAAGTTCAAGAAGAGATTCTGTCGGAAGAGACCAGCACTCTTCAAATCAGGTTAGTGGCATTTCCACTCAGACAATGCACTAGTCCACAACTCCATCCTTGTCACAGACTATTTGACCAAGATGGGCATCAAGACAGTTCGTCACCCTCCCTATAGTCCAGACCTTGCTCCCTGTGACTTTTGCTTATTCACTAAGCTCAGAGGCTGTCGTTATGAGACAATTGAGGAGATGAAAGAGGCTGTGACGAAGGTCATTGACACGCTCACACAAGAGGACTTCTATAGGGCCTTCCAGAAGTTGTTGGAATGGTACAACAAGTGCATTGCAGCCAGAGGAGATTACTTTGAAGGGGACTAGAGTTTCATGTGTGTACTATCAATAAAAGTGCCTATATGAAAAAAGTCTAGAAACTTATTTAATGATCCTCGTATCTCTTCTCATCCCAGCTATGGGTAAATAATCAGACAAATTGGGTTCTCTCACCTTGGTAAACCAACCAGTCTTGGAGTTGGAAAACTCTGAATTCAAACTAGCAGTACTCCATAGAAAAACTGACTTTGTGTTACATCCTGCATGTGGTTGAGGGGTTGGGTAGACTAATGACTGATTAAAATCAGTCCCAAAACAATAAAACTACCAGACTAGAGGATCCTAGAATTGTGAGGTTTAACCTGTTTACAGGATTAATTAAAATAGAACTCACAAAAACACTTTTCTTGAATGATTGATTTTCATGACATGTCAAACCATTTGTGATTATTTAATACCAAAAGATTAGGGAACCATGTACATTATACACTTACATTTACTTTTTTTTACATAGTTGTTTCTGAAGAGTTTTTGGCCCAGTTATATGACATTAAGCACTCCTATCTCATATGAATAATTTGCAAATCCTATCTAATAATTCATACATATTTATATTACCTTAAGTAACCACTTCTATTCAATAATAATCATTTGTTTGCACACTGTTATATGGCTTCAAGTAACTAATGAAGACATTCCTTAGCAAACATTTATGGCTTCAAGGAACTATTCTTAAAACAAATAATTTACAGCTACACAAGAATGCTATATACTATTTTGAACAAATCTTGGAACCAACATCCTTCAAAACAGCTGTTGCATGGCCACTTCCAACCCATCTCAGAAACCATCCAAGTAAGGTAAATAAGAGATACAGGACACTGCTGGAGAAACAAGGATGAACTCACGAGCAATGTTCTTTGATGGACCCTACACATAGATGTGCCAGTGTAAGCCAACCAGCAAGAACTCATGGAGTTTGAAAAACACTTGATAATGATAATGATTCCTTTCAAACACAAACAATTTTCAAACTGATCTATTTGATACATAAATGGGACCCTGACAGGAATTACCACTCCAGGTCAGAATGGACCTTGGAGTAATGGCAGTGAATGGGTACTCCACACTCTCCAGAACTTAAGCCTCACCATCTGATGCAGTCTAGTGTTATACCTTGGACACCACATTTTTAGCGGAGGAGGTGTGCAGGCAATATAGTCAGTATACTCTAGGTCCAGTCAATAGAGTAGGCACTTTTCTCATTAGGAGCTAATGAATATTCATGTCATTAAATATGATGAACTGTATGATTTAGAATTACTATGTATTTATGAATTATTCTTTACAACAAAGTGTGACAACAAATAGAATTACAATGTTATTACTTGTACTCCCTAAAAAGGAATATTTTTCTCTCTTTCTTGGTGACATATAAATGGAACATTTCAATATAAAAACCTTCCATATGCAAGGCGAACATACTCAAGGGTGACCCAAAGGCTCCTTTTTGATAGCTACTACACCAAGATGTTGGGGAAGGTGCTACTCCTTTCCCTGGATTGCTCCACTTTACCCTTGAGATGTACCTTATGATGCTCAGTTTTAAACAAGGAGGCATCAAGTACCATGACTCAACCTGGGATTGAACCCTGATCTCCCAGGCTATTAGCAAATACTCTACCCACAAGGCCAATGGGCCTGGTTACCTTTTACTATTAGTAATATAATTATTAATAATTATTATAATGATGTTTATGATTTCAACAGAAATTAAAATTGCAGTATTCAGAATAAAAAATATAGAAAAATGTTAAGAAATTAAATAAAGACCAAATTTTGATCTTAAGATGGAAATCAAATAAAAGCTATAAAAAATTTTAAGTGAAAAAGTGAAAAAAAATCACACAATGTGGAACTACTTATAGCAACTTTATCCAACTGACTCCATGACTTCATCATCTTATCAACAGCATCTGTAAATAAAAATAAAACAAACTGTTGTTAACCCAAGATAAGAATTAAAACACTGGTGTAAAATAGGGCGTATTCACAAGGTGGTCATTTAGATGAAGACATATCAATCCCATAATCCATTTCTTTTCTCTTCTTCGTCCTTTGAAAAGTAAAGATATGCTTTTTTTTATCACTCTTCATTGAACAGTAGTGATTTTGTGTCCTCTCCTAGCAATGGATACTGTCTTTTGGTTTCTTTATTTAATGGCATATCAACCTTCATGGGTTATACATTGCCAGAGCTATACTTAAAGAGGAACAATAGTGGTACCCATAGCTGAGAGGAGATAAAGGAGTTCATGCTTTTCTCAAGGGTATTAGTTCAAAAGTGAATGCAATAGAGTAACTAAAGTTTGAATTCATTGATAGCAATGTCACAGTCCAGTAAGTTATACACCACACCACAGGGAATCCTCTGACACTGCTTCACCTTATCAGTGAAATGTAAAGCCAGTATGGCTTTACCATACATTGTACTCATCTTCATCAGCAAAGATTATTTACTGCTTTTGTGACCCTTTCATATATTGCTTGTTCCTGTAGTGTAGGAGGTGCCCGTGGTGTAATAGTTATCGTTGTAGGAAATGGACACAGCGACACGAGTTCAAATCCTGGACGAGACTGATTGCATTTCACATAGCACTAATACCCTTGGGAAAGGTATGAATCCAATTACTCTCCCTCCAGCTATGGGTAAATAGTAGGGCCGACTGGGTTCTTCAGCCTTGGTGAGGCAACTAATCTAGCAGAAGGAAAACTCTGAATTCAAATCTGTTAAACTCCGCTTAAAAATTGACCTTGTGTCATATCCTGCCCGAGCGGAGGGGTTGGGTAAATATGATATATTGCTTGTTCATGGAAATATATGTACGCATTCAATCTGTTGGAACACATTTGCATGTTCTTGTTAATATTTCTTGCATATATATTATGTAAGTATTAAATGTTCTGATATATGTAAATGAGCTTGTCTATCCTTCTGTTCATTCAATGATTTCTTAATAAATCTTCTACTCCTGGAAGCTTCAACAATAGATGTAACCTTTGCCTGAGGGAAAAAATAAACATCTTTAGATATGAATTTACAAGCCAACTATTAATTAAATGTAATGAACTAATTTTTAAATGCCACCATAAAAATAGATTTAAACTCATGTGAAAAAGTTTAACAGTAGAAAAATCAATAATGATAACAATAAAATAAATGGTATCAGTATTACTATTGGTATTATTGGTAATGCAATACTGGTAACAATATTAATAATAATAATGATAAATTAGCAATAATTGTAATAATAAAAAGTAAAAGTTGGCTAACATACTCAAGGGTGACCCAAAGGCTCCTTTTTGATAGCTACTACACCAAGATGTTGGGGAAGGTGCTACTCCTTTCCCTGGATTGCTCCACTTTACCCTTGAGATGTACCTTATGATGCTCAGTGTTAAACAAGGAGGCATCAAGCACCATGACTCAACCTGGGATTGAACCCCGATCTCCCAGGCTATTAGCAAATACTCTACCCACAAGGCCAATGGGCCGGGTTACCTTTTACTATTAGTAATATAATTATTAATGATTATTATAATGATGTTAATGATTTCAACAGAAATCAAAATTGCTGTATTCAGAATAAAAAATATAGAAAAATGTTAAGAAATTAAATAAAGACCAAATTTTGATCTTAAGATGGAAATCAAATAAAACCTATAAAAATATTTAACTAAACAAGATAAGTTTGACATCAATAATGGTCTTTATCACCATATTTTCTTTAATAAATAAATAAATTGACAGATTTTTTTCTTAAAATAAAATAGGTTAATTCATTGACAAGATTTTAATTGCTGAAGGTTTTATGAGTTGTTAAAATATGTTTAGATGCATAAGGATAAATTACACCAGATGATGAGATTACATCCGGTTTTGACACCAACTTTAAGCTTATATCCTTTTGTCCACCCTCTTTATCTATTTATTTATTTTTAAATGAGTAAGAATCCATTGAAAGAATATTTCTATAATTTAAATTTTTTTCTTTCTCTCCATTGTGTGATGGTGGGCTGAAGAGGTTGCTTTCTCTTTTGGAGTGTCTGGCTAAAATAAATTCATGATTGCCAAATGACGGTTTCTTGAGTTTTTTTCCAATAATATGAATTTGCTCAGTATGAAATTCATTTATCAACTGTAATACATTGAGGACTCTTGGAGATTTATAAGACTTTTCTTATATATTCTCAAATAGAATCATTCCCAACTCATCTTCTTTGAATATATAGATATAGATATATATACACACACACACACACACAGAGTAGATAATTCTGTTGGGTTCCAATTGAAACAGCAGTTCATGATGACATTAATGCCTTAATTTAGAAAGATGTGAAGGATTCTAATTAGCATTTTAAAGTTAGCTTCATTATATCAAGAGTTTGAATTATCAAAAAATAACATTCAGCACAAATGCAGTGCCTCCTACATTATAATACAGTCGCAAATTGAACAGGAAATTGCTTTATTTTCTAAGTACATATACATATATACACACAATGAGAATTTCAATTATACATATGTAAAAATTTTTTCTTTTTTTTTGTTGGTCCAGAGAAAGAAAAAAGTAAATATTTCAAAATGAATAGGTCCACTAAGAGATTTGTAATTTTTTTAAGAATTATTTATTTCATTCTTACATATATGTATGTTTCCAGCTTGTTGCTATAGTCAGAGAACATTTAGTAATTTACTAACAAACCTACACAAGTGTGTTTGAGTCTCATTGGGTACCCCATTCATATGGCCGAATGCCACATCCAAGCAAAAAAACAAGTTAATTACTAAATGAGCAACAAACTAGAAACATACATATATGTAAGAATGAAATAAATTATTCTTAAAAAAAAAATACAAATCTCTTAGTGAGCATATTCATTTATATATATATATATGAAAGAAAATAATGGATAGTAATCCGACAGTTTGTGAAGAAAATTGACAAGTACTCCAAATAAAAAGGGGAGATTTATTGAGAAACAAAGTCGACACTATAGAGTTTCGGTTCTGCTGAACTATCATCAGGGCTATGAGGGGTTATATTAGTGATGTTAAGTATAGATGGATGTATAAAAAGTGTAAAAATATATAAAAATTTGGAAAAGTTGTATAACAAGAAAAGTTGGCTGTTTATGACAAGAAAAATTGACCATTTGATCAATGAATCAGCATTCGTTTCTTTAAAATACGTCACCTGACATTAGAAACATTGTGCAGAATCCACGCTCAGTTAGTTCATCGAGAGATTTCGAATCATTCGTCGTTTTCGATGAAATTCAAATCATATAAATCTGTATAAAGTGTAGACATATCAAAATATTTCTCTGGTATCATTTACCACCAGAACAATTCTGTAATTAATTCTTGTATTCCCATTGCTCTGATTTTTATCATGTTTTTTTTTTTTTCTTGGAAGCTTCAAGTAATGGATTTGATAATTGAAATGTTTTAAGTTTTAGACCTGCTCTGCCATTGTAGCATCGTGCACTTTTTATTATTTCCATTTCTTATATATCCCCAGAGATACTTGGAACATTTTAACATAAAATTGATCAGGAAGGTCTAATTTCTTAATAAAGCAATTAAATTGAGTTGAGAAGAGTAGTTAACCTTATGCAAGGAAACTAAACTGGAATTTTTCAGAGGATAGTATTCAGAAATGATTTATTCTATCTATATATTCCTTGTTTAATGGGGAAATCTTGATGAAAATTAAAATCCCTTCATGTCAAGGAATACGTTGAAGACATCTGATGGGAGGTTGAATTCAGAGGATTGGATACAGTCAACCACTCTTCTTATAGAGGTAAGTAAAGTAAAGTTAGCGACCATAGTCGAGGGTGACCCGAAGGCTCCCTTTTCGATAGCTACTACACCAAGGTGTAGGGGAGGGCGCTACTCCATTCCCTGGATTGCTCCACTTTACCCTTGAACCGTACCTTATAATGCTGAGTGTTAAGCAAGGTGGTATCAAGTTCCATTTTTAAAGTCTTTGGTATGACTCGACCTGGGATTGAACCCAGGTCTCCCGGGCGAACACTCTAACCGCTGGGCCAATGTCCCAGTTAACATTTTAGATTAAAATTGATCAGGAAGGTCTAATTTGTCCCGAAAGAAAATAAAATTAGCATCTGCAGAATATCCCTTCCCAACTTAAGGCAGTGCTAGGATTTTTTTTGGGAAAAAAATATGCTACTTGATACTTTTATGAATAGTTTAGTTTGGTTTGGTTTCTTTGTTAAATGGCATATCAACCTTTATGAGTTATTTAATGTCTAACCCATCCTTGTTGAAGAACAGCAGTGATACTATTTAACCCATAACTAGGACAATAAGGGGCTTCATACCATTCCCAAAGGTATTAATTTGAAAGTGAATCTAATAGCTTGATTGAATTTCGTTTGGTTAGATTTTATGGCATATCAACCATTGGAAGTTATTTAGTACCAAATTCTCTTTATATAAATTATATTGTAATATAATGGCCGAGGGATTTTCTTTGGGTTTACTTAGGCTGAGAACCTTTCGGCTCAGTGCATGGGTTACTTAGGTGCAA
Organism: Sepioteuthis lessoniana; assembly: GCA_963585895.1. Taxonomy (NCBI): domain Eukaryota; kingdom Metazoa; phylum Mollusca; class Cephalopoda; order Myopsida; family Loliginidae; genus Sepioteuthis; species Sepioteuthis lessoniana. The sequence continues at coordinate 88,264,370 of OY757919.1, read as the reverse complement.
CATTAACGTGCGGACAGAACAGACGTGTCACTCAGAGATGTCACAATAGCCCGAGATGGGAAACGGGGTTACAGAGTGCGGGTGGCGTCATGCACCGGAAGCGTGCGGAGGATTTTGAGATTTTGAAAAAGTCAGTTAGGGAGTTGAGACTAGACACCAAACGAGACGGTTGACTTTCGCGTGCTCGCGGAGGCCTTGGGCAGGTGTCGTATGAGATGAGGGGGGGAGATGAAAAAGCCAGAATAGAAAGATTGTGCCTCTCTCTCCTTATGTCGAAAAACCTTTAAACTCAAAGGTAATAAAAAGTTTTGTACCTGAACTGAGAAGTCGTGTTTCGAGATCCCTATGTTCTATGTTATTATATATGAACATTATATGTCCATTTCGCATATCCATATCAGGCTATGGTACAATATAACATTCATAAATGCATCATTTGATAAGATTTTCAAACAAGCCAGAGCTCATTTGTTTGTATACAGTTAAATGGTTACACATATGATTTGTAAGTCAATAGTTTGTTGGTAATCTTATTTTTAAATGAGTCAGAACTAATTTGTTTGCCCACAGCTAAATGGTTTCAAATATTCTATCATAAATTTAGTATTAGTAATTTGTTTGCACTAACTTGAATGACTTCAACTATTGCTATGTAACATCAATAGTTTTATTTGCATAGAAAAGGTTTCAAGCATTGCTATCTAACACTAACAATTTAATTTAGGCACACAGTTAAAGAGTTTCAAGTATTGCTAATTAAGACTACTAATTCTATTCAACATTACTTATTCGTTAGTGTACAGTTAAATTGTTCCAAGTATTGCCATGTGTCTCTAACAATTCGATTAGTCATTTATTTACATACAATTAAATGTAAATAGAGTTCCATTTTTAACAATTCAATTTAACATCAGTCATTTGTTTGCTCAGTTTAAATGTCAAATAGTTCTATTTCACTCATAGATAGGACCCTATCAAGTGCTACCACAGCAGGTCAGAGTGGATCTTGGAGTAATGGCAATGTAAGGGTACTTCACATTCCCCAAAGCTGAAGCCTCACCATCAAATTGTTTAATGTTATTTTCAGGACACACAATTTAGTGTCACACCTAGGACACCCATTTTTTGGGGAGGGGTCTTACCTCTTTGCAGGGGATGCTGTCAGTATATTCTAAGTACCACCAATAAGGTGAATATATATATATATATATATATATTGTTTAATCAATGAACTGATTATTTGATTAATGCAAGAAGAGGAATCAATGATAGGCATACTACCTTTGTCTAATAAAAGTTGTTACATTTAAATATAAATTTCGTATACAAAGTGTAACATCTATTGTAGGACAAAGCTTTGGATTGGTTCGGTTGGGTTTTATGGCATTTCAACCATTGTAGGTTATTTAATGCCAAATCCTGTTTATATATATATATATATATATGATTTGTGTACACATTTTGTAGATAACATTCTTAAATGAACCTGAGCTCTTTTTTTGCACACAGTGAAATGATTTAAAGTATTGCTATATAACAGTATAACCATATTTACCAACCCCACCGCTCGAGCAGGATAGGACACAAGGTCAGTTTTTAAGTGGAGTTAAACAGGTTTGAATGCAGTTTTCCTTCTCCTAGACTAGTTGCCTCACCAAGGCTGAAGAACCCAGTCTGCCCTACTATTTATCCATAGCAGGAAGAAGAATAATTGGATTCATACCTTTCCCAAGGGTATTAGTGCTATGTGAAATGCAATCAGCCTCGTCCAGGATTTGAACTCGTATCGCCGTGTCCATTTCCTACGACAATAACCATTACACCATGGGCACCTCCAGTATAACAGTCACAATTTAACATCAGTCATTTGTTTGCACACTTAGTTTGATCTATTTGACCTATAGATAGGACCCTATCAGGTGCTACCACTCTGAGTCAAAGTGGACCTGGGAGCAATGGCAATGAAAGGTACTCCACATTCCTCAAATCTCCAACATTGGAGCCTTGCCATTAGATGGTTTCATGCCATATCCAGGACACTCATTGGGAGAGGGATCTTACCACTCTGCAGAGAGGCAGTCGGTGCATTCTACAGCCCCAGCCAATGAGGCTGATAGGACAGAGCTAGTGCTCTACATTGTTTCATGTCAAAGAGAAAAATATTTTTCTTGTTCAGTTCAGGTAACTTATTATCAAACATACTTTCTTTCTTTCTTTCTCTCTCTCTCTCTCTCCTTTCTTTCCTTCAGGATATTGTGAATACTGTTCAGAAAGTAATTAATTAATCATGTCAATTTAATTATCTTGTAAATTTAATTAATTTTAAATCCAATCAGTTTTGAATTTTTCACTTATATTTCTATTTTCAATTCCATTGCATCAAATCAATAAGAGAGATTTCAATGAAAACAATTTTCTTCTACAGACAATAAAAATGTCACAAAGTTGCTTTGCAGAATCAAAGCAGAATAAATTTTTTAAGAACATCTACAATAAGAATTCTTTCAAAATAGGATTAAAGAATGAATTCTTTTTGCTTGATATCATTTTTTTTTTACATTTCAAAGTTATGGGATTCTCTTAAAATATTTCAAAAATTTAACCCATGAAATAATATTATCAAAGTTATATAGTATGGACTGCTTATTTTGAAAAGTCTGCAAATGCACATGGGTCCAGTTGGCTGGCTAAGCATCAGAAGAGACTGACTATATTTTGCTGGAAGTTGAATTGTGGACTATTTTATTTTCATATTTTATCATTTGCCTTATTCTTTATTCTTGTATTTTATGACTGATTGTAAAAGAACCTGGTAATGCCTCGCCTGCCTGGATCAAATGCGTGTCCTTAAAGTTATGGAAAAGATGACTTGAGCACCCTGTAGGATTCTTGGTTTGGTTCAGGCACCAGGATGTATGGAAACTTGAGAGTAGAAATTGACAAAATGAGTTTCAAACAACCTGATATACGAAAAGTGGAGTGTATAGAATTGACCTGCAGTACTTTCAAGACTATGTCCAGATTGCGGACTCAACTGTTTCGAGGAGAGAAATTGGATTAGCATTTATCAACCGTGTACAAAACTGACACTGATTTTATTTGGATTTATGTATTTATTTAAATTCTTCCCAGCTGAAGCTGCATCAGTACTATTCTATGATTGCACCTCTTGGGCTTTAATGAAACATCTGGGGAAAATACCTACACAAGAACGTTGCATGCTGTTTTGAATAAATCCAGGAAGCAGCAACCTACAAAACAGTTGCTGTATGACCACTTACTTCCCATTTCACAAACCATCCAAGGAAGAAATGCTCAGGTAATGAGGAAGGACTCCTAAACATGGACATACCACTGTAGGCTAGCCAGCAAAATTTTATAGTCATCAGATTTGTGAACACTGGATGCTGTCTAAAAGACTTAATAAGAGCAATGATTAATAGGGACAGATGCTGAGAGTCAAAGGAACCTATGCTGTTATCATGCCTTGATGATGATGATGAATTTATTTATCCCACCAGAGTTGCCCTATTGCCCAGTTGGCTGGGGCTGTAGAATACACCGACTGCTTCTCTGCAGAGGGGTAAGACCCTCCAATGAGTGTGCAGGATATGACACTAAACAATCTGATGGTGAGGTTCCAGTAATGCTGGAGTTTTGGGGAATGTAGGGTACTCCTTCATTGTCATCGCTCCCAGGTCTACTCTGGCCTGGAGTTGTAGCACCTGATAGAGTCCTATCTATGGGTCAAATAGAACTAAGCTGTGTTGGTTCTGAGGAGACTGTTTTGACATTTAAACTATGTACTTATGCTAAACTGAGTTATTTTGATATAAAACTGTCTTTTAATTTAACTTTGTGTATGGCCCAGTCGGCTCGGTGTTTAGAATACACCAATTGCTTCTCTGCAGACAAGTAACCCCCCCACACACACACCAAAATGAGTGTCCTTAATATGAGACTAAACAATCTGATGGTGAGCTTTGGGGAATGCTGAGTACCCCTTCATTGCCATCACTCCCAGGTCCACTCTGGCCCAGACTGGTAGCACCTAATAGGGTCCTATCTGTGGGTCAAATAGAACAAAACTGTGTACTTATGCTAACCTGAATTGCTTGAAATTGAACTGTTTTTGACATTTAACTGTGTAAACAAAAAACTATACTTATAATAAACTGAATTGGTTGAATTAGAACTGTTTTAATAAACTGAATAGCTTAAGATAGAAACGTTTTTGACAATTTAACTGTGTATTTATGCTAAACTGAATTGTTTAAAATACAACTGTTTCTTTGTATAAAAAAGAATTTGGCATTAAATAACCTACAAAGGTTGATATGCCATAAAACCCAAACAGAGTTCTCCTAAGCTTGACCAATTGGCTATTATAGGCAAAATATTACAAAATAATCAATGACATGTAATGATGTAACAAAAGAGCATTAAAAAAGTAGAAATCTAAACTAAGACAGTGTAAGACATTTGTTAACTCAGGACTTAAAAAGTCCAAAGTTGTAGCTGGGGGGAAGATGTTGAGGGTGTTTGATCCATTGCGGGGCCAATAAGAATGTCGACCCTGCAAATTATTTTAGTTGTTTGTGTGAATAAATTGACAACTGGAAGACAATGAAGAAAACAAAGGAGAGATAACAGTAATAACAAATGACAATTTATTTTGTCGTAGGTTATAGATTTATGGTCATATTGATGATGGAAATTGTAGAGACAGCTGATGGAATAGTCACCAATAGAAGAGACAGCTGGTGGTTGTCCATTGTAAAGATAGCCAGTGGTCGTTGTTGATGGTAGAGACAGCTGGTCAAATAGTTGTTGTTGGTAGAGACAGTTGGTCGAATAGTCATTGATAGTAGAGACAGCTGGTCGAATAGTGTTGTTGATAGCAACAGCTGGTGGTCATCGGTGATAGTAGAGACAACTGGATGATCAAAGTTCCAGTTGTGCAGTACTTTGGTTCAACTGAGAGGAGTGTTGATGTGGTTTCAAGTGTTGATGCTAGTCCGAGCAGCGAGTCATTTGTGGACTAGACGCTGCAATGCTGGAGTTAGTCTGCAGTTGGTGCTGGTAGCTTGGTCATGCAGAATCAAATGAGTGGGCTAAGATGGCTGTGTCTTAGCTCTATGTAGGCAAGGAACAAACAAATGAGTGACTGAGATTACCATGTCTTAGCTCAGTGTAGATGGGATCAAGTGAATGACTAGCAAAGACTACCGTGTCTTAGTTTTGCATAACTGAGGAACAGATGGGGAAACTGTGGCTAAGACTATCATATCTTAGCTCTGCATAGCCGAGGATCGAATGGGGAACCCATGGCTAAGACTACAGTGTCTTAGCTCTGCGTGAGCAGGAATCAAACGAAATGGTTAAGACCAGATTGTCTTATTATCCTCTTTGTGTTTGCTTCCCGGCCGTCTACTTCGACAAGTTCATGAGAACTGTCAGAAATACTCCAACACTTGGGATGGAGACCTCTAATGGTCCTTAAAAATGACCTTTTCACATATAGGTGTAAAGCAGATGTGACCACTGGATGTAGGATCACGCCTTGAGAGCTTCGCTTACAAGTCCTGACTTTAAAGAATTGTACCAATGGGTGATATTTGTCACTTCCTCCCACCAAACAGGACTTGACAAAAGGTCAATGACCTGAAGGTCGACTAAAGTGGATTAGGGGAGTGGAAAGTCGGGTACAAGCTGGACTATGATGCATTTTGCCCACCCGAAAGTGGCCCAGCCAAAGCTGGAGGCCTTACGGCCTCAGGTCTGCCTTTGTTGGACAGGGCCCGAATTGTACCAATGGGCGAGCCAACAACTGTTGAAAAGACTTGTCTACATATAGAACAAAAGTGGTAACATGCTACCGGGGCTACCAAAACAGAAAACTCATCCATATAAAATATCAATGGTAATACAATCCTTCCTTAGACTGAAATAAGCTTCTGAAGATTATCCCCTTTATTTTGATAGAGAGATTTTAGCAAGACTGGCACTGTTAGTGTTGTAAAAAGTAATGGAATAGATTACTCACATCGTGTCTGCGTTTGGGAAAAGAAAAAAAGAGGAATGTGAGTTTGTTGACTCCTTATATGCGAGTAGCGGTAATTTACATATGAGGAGAAGAGGCTATAAAAAGACCAAATTGGCGAGTCAGGGGGTGTTATTCTGAAAGCGGAGAGCAGACATTGAGTTAAGAGGAGTTGGTGTGAGTTTTGGAGTCGTGTTACTCTGAAAGTTGGTGCAAGCAGCATAGTTGACGTGAAGGAGTTACGACCCCTTTTTTCATTACAGTGTTGTAAACATATTTTTTTTCTTTCTTCACTGGTGCTACTACTCAGGGCTGTGAATGATTTCATCCTTTCCGGTTGTAACTAGATGCAACATTTTTTAAGGGATTGGAGTGGTCTGGTTTGTTTACATTTTGAACAGACTGCGACAGACCAAGTGTTCAAGAGTTCTGGGAAAGAAGCTGTTGGAATGGGGTGTGTAAAAGGTTCAGAAAAAATAAATGATGCTTCTTACTAGAAATTCTTGAATAGATGAAACCAATGAATGCTGCTCATCCAAACATCTTAGTCATGATAGAAGAGTGATAAACTAGTTGCATTCAGGTGGTGGGAAAATAATTAGAGAGACAGGAAGTGATCATCTTCCACAAAGTTATCCAACTGGTTCTATATCCTCTCCAATATAAAAAATTATGCCAAGAAGAACTGCATAGATATAAGAATATCTTATCCTAGGTTTAGGTAGCTGCCAGTTATCTTGCTCATGCTAGTTACTGGATCACAGCAATTGAAATTTAAAGGGTGATTTGGGTATAGTGCAAGTACATACCATAATTTCCATTATAACCATCTTTTCACATACCTCATGTAATGAAGAGAAATCCATGTTTTAACAAATAACATACATACAGGTATTTGTACTTGTCTTTAATCGGAATCATTTTGAGATGAGGCTTCTTAATCTGAGAATTAATTTTTATTTATTGCGGACTTTTTGTCCTCATCTTGGTAGTTTTTGTGTTGTTTCTTCTTTCACTACGTTTCGGCCAAATTTCACCTCTGGTCTTCTTCAGGTGATTTACTGCGACCTCGGATAGGAATGCTGAGTCTTGTAACCGTATCCCCAGTAATTACTGCCTTCCATAGTTGTTGTCTATCGCACCACGTTTTTGACCAAGTAAACCTCTGGCCGGCTTGGGTAGGATTTGAAACCGCTATCTTCTGACAATGCTCACCTAGAACTGTAGAGACTCAACGCCTCTATCCGCTGCGCCACGGGCCCCGAAACGTAGTGAAAGAAGAAACAACACAAAAAACTACCAAGATGAGGACAAAAAGTCCGCAATAAATAAAAATTAATTCTCAGATACAGGTATTTCTCACTTTTTAAAAGTTCACTTTATATTACTTTGCTATTACAAGAGAACTATGCTGGTATAGAAAGAAAAAAATGAAGTGAAATTTTTAAGATAAGTTATAGGATAAATTAAAAAATAAATATAAATTCCCATTATACAAGGGGTTTTGATCACTTAACTCCTGAGTTCCAAATTTCCAATCAAGAGTCATGCTCTTCCTTTTTTTTGTTGTTGGTGTTGTTTTTTCTCTTCTTTTTACCTCCAGTCCCACTCAAGGAAGTATATTTTTCTCAGCAGATCCTTGAATCAGGAGATTTCTTACTAGCATCCTAATTCAATGACATATTTACTTGGCCAAGAGGTTGTACCTAAATTACTTAAACTCGTCACACAAAGGAACTGAACAGTAAATACCATAAGGACTTTCTTCTAGGGAGTATGAAGTAAAACCAATCCATGAAAAGAAATTGTGTGTTAGTTTCTTTATTTAGTGAATAGTTTTTTACTTGACCAACACATGGAACAAACATGCAACACACATCTTAAACCATAATACCTACATTACCACCAATGATTTTCCTTGCTACTCAAAATGACATGAAGTAAATGAATTGCCATTTATTTATATAGGAATAAGATACTGATGGTTTCCAGACCCAAAAAATAACCTATGTTGAAAGTTGAAAATTTGGTTTGATTTGTTTAATAGCCTATCAACCTTCATAGGTTAATAACAAAGTCATCCTTGTAGAAGAACAATAGTAAAACTAATTAACCCATTGCTGGGGGAATAAGGGGGTTCACACCTTTCCCAAGTCCAAAAGTGAATGTAATAGCATGATTGGAGTTTGAATTCCCTTATTACAGCAAGTTATCTACTACATTATTGGGACTCCCTCCCCCAACCAGGTTGAGGCTTGTAACAGAAGGCTTGAAATACAACAGTATTCTAAATTACAGTAACCCCCTGCATCATCTTTCTATCATACAATTCTTTGCCAGCACTCAAAACATCCTGCAAAATGGTTTGAAATCAGTGTCCTTTCAAAATCACAATATTTTCAATCAGAGTTAAAATATGAAGATATTTAAAAAAAAAAATTTGTGTTAAATCTTATCAATATACATTAATGCATCTTTGGTTTACATCCTTTTGGTTTCAAATATTTAATTTCTGAATAGCTGGCAGATAATATATATATATATATACACACACACACACACACACACATACATACATACACACACACACTTGCCCAGTCGACTGGGGCTGTAGAATACACAGACTGCACCTCTACAGAGGGGTAAGAACCCCCCAATGAGTGTCCTGTATATGACACTAAACAATCCGATGGTGAGGTTCCAGTGATGCTGGAGCTTTGGGGAATGCGGAGCACCCCTTTATTGCCATTGTTCCCAGGTCCACTTTGGCCTAGCATGGTAGCACCTGATTGGGCTCTATCTATGGGTTAAATAGATCTAACAGCATACTTATACTAAACTGAATAGCTTGAAATAGAAATATTTTTGACAATTAAACTGTACTTACACTTAAAATGCATGCTTATGCTAAACTGAATTATTTTATACTAAACTGAATTGTTTAATACAAAACTGTTTTGACATTTAACTGTGTGTAAACAAAATATGTACTTATAATTAGCTGAATTAGAACTGTTTGAATAAACTGAAAAGCTTGAAATAAATGTTTTTGACAATTAAACTGTGTACTAATGCTAAACTGAATTTTTTGAAATAGAAATAACTATTTTCATAAAAATGGATTTGACATTAAATAACCTAAAAAGGTTGATATACCATAAAACCCAACCAACCAACACACACACACACACACACACACACACACACACACACACACACACACACACACACACACTCTTTTGGGACTGATTGTGTAAATGTATAAAATTCTTATCAACATAATTATAAATCAATTTCATTTCCTCCAAAATAGTTCTCTTGGAAGACTGCATACTAACAAAGATATTGTTCACATTCCTAAAAAATGTGCTGGAAGTCTTCAACTGACACTGCCTTCATTTGGTAATTGGGGAGAATCCCTTTGGCATAGTAGCAATATGGATGGCTTTGACCTTAAATAGCTTACAATGGTTGATATGTCATTCAACAAAACCAAACAAAACCAAACCTTAAGTTGGTTTGTCACAGCCTGCAGCATGTTCTCAACAATTCCAAAATGGTAACCCTCGAGTTGGGTTTTAGTTTTGGGGGAAAATAAAATAGTCAAAAGAACTCAAATCCTGAGAGTAAGGAATTCTTTTTGATCTGAAATTTATGTGTTGAAAGTGTTTCTCAAAGTAAATAAGAATTATTTTTTGTGTGTGACTAGACAGTTTTTTTTATTGGTAATCATGATTGAGAAATCAACAGATCAATAATTATCCTCAGTCAAACATCAATTAGAACTGATAAGAGTCCTCACTTTCAGTCTGCCTTGTCAGTGGGCCATAGAATGTGCTGACTGTATCCCTTACAAAGGAGTAAGACTCCCCTCCAAAATGGGGTGCTCTGGGTATGACACTAAACTGCATCTGATGATGAGGTTTCACTTCTGGAGAAGAGTGAAGTACTCCTTCATTGCCATTACTCTCAGGTCCACTCTGACACAGAGTGGTAGTACCTGTTTGAGTCCCATCTATAGGTCAAATAAAGCTGTTAAAAAATTATTGGTATTAGATGAGAAGAGTTGATGCTATATAACTGTAAATCATTTGTTTTAAGAATAGTTATTTGCAGCTACAATAGTTTCCTATGGGTAATTATTTACTTGAAATCATATAACTATGTGCAAATAAATGACCATCATTAGATAGAAATAATTACTTGAAATCCTATGATTATTAGCATTAGATAAGAATACTTCAAACCATACAACTGTGTACCAGAAAACTCATAAGAAACAACTACACAAAAATGTAAACATATGTACAATGAATGCAATTCATTAACCCTGAGGCATAAAATAACCCTAGATTGATTGATCAGGAGAAGATTTATCTTCCACAGTCTCTTGCTCATCTAAAATTGCCTTGTGCCACCAAAAAAACATTTATTCAGGATAAAACTTAACCTCTTTAAGCATGTGTTAACTTGTTAAATGTTTCTGCTGAACTATCTTGAGGTTTGAATTCAATCTAATGTTCCATTTTCATGATAAATTTAGCTAAACTCTTTGGAATAAGGCAAGATCAATTTGCTGAATATAAATTCAAAAAGACAAGCGTGAACTGAATATTTTCACACATGTCAAAAACTGATCACCTGAGTAGACTGTCAGTTTGAAAAAAAAAATCAGTTTTTATTTTCTAGAATGACCTTATATATATATATATATATATATATATATATACACTCACACACATATGTATATGCACACACACACTCACACACATATATATATATATATATATATATATATATACATGCAAATACACACACACACACACACACACACACACACACACATATATATACATGTATATATACACACCCACGTGTATATATATATATATATACATATATATACTCACACAGATATATATATATATATACACACACACATATATACAGACATGTATATGTATATATAAACACATTTATATACACACATACGCATATATACTCACACACACACACACATATATATATATATATATATATATATAGAATGTTTGAGAAAAAATGATATAATTTTGTAATCTAAAAACTTGACCAATTTGAGTTAACACGATCTCAGATTTTAACAGCAAGTGCAGTTATAACTCAAAATTCTATGTTAAATGATTTTTCTTTTCAGGTTTACTAAATTTGAAAAAGACTGGCTGCTTTTCAAAGTCGGTGCTGACAAGACCAATGGTCAAATTTTGTATCTAAAAACTGCGCGGGAAAAATTGAGAACATTAGTGACAATAACATGGAGACCAGATAAATAAAGCTTAAGAACAAGAAGGAAATATACTTTCTTGCCTTTCTTCAACAAGTAGATGAACCGAGTCCAACATTCCAAAAGGCTGCTTGCAGCAGGAATTTAAAAAATGAAGCAAACAAAGAGAACATATAGACAACATGTAAAAAGTTCAAAAGAAAATGATACTAATAAAAAATGCAGAACAAAGACCAACAAAGTTCAATAACACATGACAAAAATGGAAACTTCCTTAGATCTTACATTTGTTGGGTTTGAATAATAAATAAAAATGATAACAATAAAATAATAAAATAAAACCAGATAAAAAAAAATCACAAAATAAAATAAATACAAAAGAAATAACAATCTCTGAAGAAGTCTCTTACAAGAAGAACAATCAAAATATGCTTGGAAAAAGAAGAGCCTTCCTGGCGCCAAAAAGAAATGAGGAGGAAGAACTTGGACCTGGGCTTGGAAGGCAGCTATTTTATTGTTTGGAGAGGTCTTCCCCCTTCAAGACTTAGTCGTAAAGTTTCATAGTAATAAAGTTGAGTCTTAATAGCTTCACTTGTCACTTTGTCTCTCCTTCCCTCCTTCATTGCATTTCAGCTGATGTGACAAGCAAAAGAAAACGATATGTATTGGGGTTTGAAAGAAGAAATAACCAACAACCAACCATCATCATCATCATCATCATATCGTGCTGGCAGCACGGATATCCCTGACCCTCTTTCGCCACTCCTCCCTATCGTTCATCGCCCTAGGCAGGTCTTCAGGACAACAACCTGTATCCTCACATAGCTGCTGAATGTACGTTCGTGCTGGTCGTCCTGCTTTTGCGCGGCCGTGTGTGGGGATCCATAAGAGTACATCTCTTATGAGTTCATCTCTGCTTCTCCAGCAATGTCCTGCATGTCTGGTTCGCCTAACTTGAATAGTTTTCGTGATAGGGGGCAGGTGGCCGTACAGTTGGTGTCTTGTTGGGTGTTGCCGCCAGGACTTGTTGAGGATTGCACGCAGCATTCTTGTGTAATTGCCATCTAGTTTCTTCTCCAGCCGTTTTGTTAGCGTCCATGTAGTGCATCCATATAGCAGTATCGATGTGACCGCTGCCTGGAAGAAACTGCGTTTCATTTTATCGGTTAGGTCTGATTTCCATATAGTCGATAGCCTATTGATAGCTGTCCATGCTTTCGTTAACCTCGTTTCGATGTCCTTTTCGGTTGATTCGACGCTGCTTCCTAGGTACGTGAATTTGTCTACTAGTTTAAGAGGGGTTCCTTCTAGAGTGGAGATGTCCCCCGTTTGGTTATAGCACATATATTCCGTTTTATGTGCATTAACATGGAGGCCTATGCTTGCTGCTGCTCGTTCCAAACTATGCAGAAGTGTTTCGGCTTGGTCAGGTGTATTTGCCAGTATCGCTATGTCATCGGCGTAGTCGGCGTCGGTGATTGTTGTTGCGGGGTATCTTCTGCTTCTTTTCTTCGTCAGTTCGAAGCCATTCTCTTTGATTTTGTCAATCGATGTTCTAAGTACGTAGTCTAGACAAATGATAAAGAGATACGGAGCCAGCGTGTCTCCTTGTAGTACTCCTGCTACTATGTCGAAGTATTCTGTGTCTCCATCTGGTGATCGTACTTTTACTTTAGTGTTTCTATAGAGAATCGTTATTGCCGCTACGGTTTCTTTAGGTATGCCGTACGCTAGTAGGATTTGTTCCATCTTTCCTCTGTGAATGGAGTCGAAAGCCTTGGTAAAGTCGACAAATATTAATGTCGCTTGTAGGTTCTTTGCCCGTACACCTTCAAGGATTCTGCGGATGGTTAATATTTGTGAGGTCGTAGATCTATTTCTTCGGAAGCCATTTTGGTTTTTTCTAAGTATGTTGTCGATTTTGGGTTCTATTCTGTTTCGTAGTAGGGCATTGTAGATTTTGGCAGCTATGGATGTTAGTGTTATGCCTCGGTAGTTTTTGGCTAATCCGAGGTCCCCCTTTTTAGGGAAGGGGAGTATACATCCCTTCGTCCATTTTTCTATCGGATTTTGATTGTATACTGCGTTGCAGTGTCGGAGCAGTATGTCGTCGAATTGTCTGGTCTTCCATACTTCCGGGGGAATTTCGTCCAGTCCTGCAGCTTTCCTATTTTTAATTTTTCTGAGAACCGAGTCGAGTTCTTCTTGTGTGAACGGTCCAAGTTTAATGTCTAATTGTTTGCTAATTATTCTGGTGATTGGTTCAGGCGTTATTTTTGGTGGGTTTCCAAGTAAGTTTTCGAAGTGCTGTTTCCACAGTTTTATTCTTTCTTGTTGGTTTGCTGCTTTAAGTTTTGCTTTGGCCGTGTTCTTTCTTCTGCTCACTTCGTTTATTGTTTGCCAGGCAATTCTAGATTGTCTATCTTCCACCGAGTCTCTAATCTTATCTATCTGATTTTGAATGTATTCTGTCTGTTCCTTTATATATATGCCTGCTAATTGATATTGTGCCGTTTTTAGTTTTAAGGCATTTGTGTTTGTTGGGTTTTTTCGATAGTTTTTGGAGGCCGTTTTCACTAGTGCACGTTTTTCTCTCACCGCTAAAGTTTCCCATGGGACTCTATATTTAGTTTTAATTTTTGTTGGAATGTATTTTGCTGCTGCCTCAAGGTGTGCATTGACGAAATTTTCGTATTCGTCGTTTGGTGTACTTTTTTCCATCTTTTCTTGTAGTGTTTCGAATCTGTTTCTTAATTCTAATACGTATTTATCTCTTACATCTTTGTTGTTTAATAGGGCCCAGTCATAGTGTTTGGTGGTCGCTGTTCGTTTGTCGTTTTTTCGTAGGCTTAACCGTATTTTCGCCGTGACTATTCGGTGATCGGTGGACACACCCTCAAAAGAGGAGTATGCCTCGCAATTCAATGCACTATTTTTCCATTTCTTGTTTATAAGGACGTAGTCTATCTGAGCTTTAGTATTGTTTGCATACGTGTATGTCCATAGTTTGCCCTCTCTTTTTTGGTAGTTTGTATTGAGGCATGCTAATCTATTTTTTATCATGAAATCTGTTAGATGTTGCCCATTCCTATTTGACGTGTTGTGGAGGCTGTATTTGTTGTTTCCGTTTTTCCCGATTTGTGCATTCATGTCTCCGCCAATGACTAACATGTTGTGTTTCGGGATGCTACGCACTAATGAGGATAACTCATCGTAGAAGGTGACTATTTCATTTTCTTCACTAACATTGGTGGGGCTGTAGCATGAGACGATTGTTGCTCTGGGGTTTCCGTTAAATGTAGCTACCATCATTCTAGGTTGTATTTTCTCTATGCTATTAAGCGTTTTTAGTGCTCTAGGTCCTATAAGCAAACCTACCCCTCCTACTGCGGCGTTGACAGAGTTTTTCCATGCGGATACAGTGGCGAGCGACCATCCATTGCCAGTTTCGTGATATTTGATATCTTCTGTGTGCGTGTATCTGTGTTCTTGTATGCATATTATGTCTATTTTATGTTCTTCGGCCGATGCGATTAGCTCTGGGAGTTGTCCTATTCTATTTAAGGTTCTTACGTTAAATGTGGCTATTTGTAGTGTTTGCTTGCATTTTAGTAGTTTTGATTGTTTGAGCTCTGTAGCTGATTTTTCGAACACCGAGGCCAGGGCTCCAACCTCAGCAGGACGCGCCCCTTTTTTACCCGCGCGAAGAGCGATGCGGTTTGTGTAAGTGGTTTGAGTGTGGGTCATGGTTATCTTTCGATGGCTGTTTTATTCTCTTCTATAGAAGCCACTCTTATAGAGGAGCAGCAGTAGTTCCCCGATCGAACTGTCGATCCTGAGCGAAAAGTCTTCAGACTCACGTCCAGGACCCATTTGGGTATTGAGTTTGGTCGTCCATTGTTTTATTCAAATACCTTTACGTACATCATGCTGCTTCCCATGTGTACATTAAAAAAAAAAAAAAAAAAAAAAAAGGGTGGGGGAATTTGTTTTAAGTTTTAACTTAGTTAAAGTCCAACATTACGGTACTTTCTTAAGACTTTCACTAGTACTGACTTTTACGAATTTTTAAATTATTCGATAGAAGATATTCAAAAACATTCTGCCTTGTTCGCTGACATGTGGATAGGCTTAATATCAAATTGGCTTTATAGTAGAGTAAGCGTGCCTTTACATTTAAAACGCATAGTTTAAGCATTATTTCACAAACAAAATACAGCATAACATTTTGTAAAATTCAGCATTTTAAATTGGAATTAAAGACATACTGACCAATATTGACATATTTCTTCCACTCGGCTCCTGAGTTCAAATGCTACTTCTTCGTTTGGACTTTTATTTACTACTGATATTTTAGGTAGCTTTGGGGGTGGCGGTCTACTGGGGTGGAGGGGAGAATTCGTTTTTGTTGTTTTTTTTTTTTTTTTTTTTTTTCCTTTTTCCCTTTCTGAGGGGGGGGGGCTGTGGTAGCATTCTAGGCTTTTCTTCTAAACTACTGAACCCAAACTCTATACATTCTACCTTTACCTGGTGAACTATTCACTTTTTTTGTAAAAGCCAATGTCATGTAAATGGTTCTTCTTTTTCCTCAGCGTAGTAATTCTTGCCAATGTGAGAAAAGGGGAAAGGAAGAATTTGTCTTTGTCATGTTTGTCATTCATAACAAAATAACAAACAAAAGAAGAAAAAAATCTTTTACTTTTATTTGTGTTCTGTTTCTCAGACTTATTGTCTGTTATGTGAAATAAATATTTCATATCTTTAAATGTTGTTAGCACACTTTCATAAACATTCAGTATTTAGTTACTTCTAATAAAACATATCTGAAATAATAATTTATCATCTAGTAATAGTCATCTCTTCTTTCATCTTTTCTATCAATTTTGCTCTTTTTAAATCTAACTCAACAATGAATTTGCTTGGACTCACTGCTTTGAAACAGGTGTTAACAAATTATATCACTTTTGGTTGGTTGGTTGGTTGGGTTTTGTGGTATATCAACCGTTGTTGGTTATTTAATGCCAAATCTTGTGTATGCATATATTAAGTATATTATTTCTAAACACATATTTTGTTGATAAGATTTTAAAATGAGCCAGAGATCATTTGTTTGCAAACAGTTAAATGGTTCCAAGTATTGCTATGTCACAGTAACAATACAAGTTAGCATTAGACGTTTGTTTGCACACAGTTAAATGATTCCAAGTATTGCTATGTCACAGTAACAATTCAAGTTAGCATTTGCACACAGTTAAATGGTTCCAAGTATTGCTATGTCACAGTAACAATTCAATTTAGCATTAGACATTTGTTTGCACACAGTTAAATGATTAGACATATAATTTCTAAGTGAATAGTTTGCCTGTAATATCATTTTTAAAAGAGTTAGAGCTAATTTGTTTGCACATGTATTGCTATTGTTTGCACACAGTTAAATGGTTCAAACAATTGCTATATAACACCAATAATTCTATTAAATATTAATCATTTGTTTGCACACAGTTAAGTTTCAAGTATTGCTCACACTAATAGTTATATTTGTGCCCAGTTAAATGGTTTCAAGTATTGCTATTCAACACTATTCATTCATTTGCACACAGTTAAATGGTTTCAAGTATTTCTATCTTCTACAAATAGTTCTATTTAATAGTAATCATTCATTCGCACACACTTAAAAGTCTTCAAGTATTGCAATCTAACACCAATAGTTTTATTTGCATACAATTAAATGGATTCAAGTATTGCTAAGTAATACTAACAATTCAAGTAATTTATTTGCGCACAGTTAAATGGTTAAACAATACTTGGTCAAACACTTCTATTTGACCCATAGATGCAACCCTAACAAGTACTACCACTAAAGTCACAGTGGACTTAGGATTAATGGTAACGAAGGGGTACTCCACATTTCCCAAAGCTCCAGGACTGGAACCTCACCATTAGATGGTTTAGTAACATATTGGAAACTTGTTGAGGGGATCTTACACCTCTGCCGAGATGCAGTCGACGTATTCTACAACCCCAGCTGATGAGGCTATCTATTCTGGTTTTAAAGTCAGAGATACTATTCATCAATGTGGGTAATATATAAGCCTCATTCAACCCCTATATTGCCATTACTCCCAGACCCACTCAGACCCAGTGTCATAGTATCTGTTCCGGTCCCATCTGTGGGTAAAATCCATTTTAAAATTATTTGTATTTGATTGGACTCTGTGGAAAAACAAAAAAGAAAAATTTTAACTACACAAAAAATGTAAATTTGAACATACAATGAATATCATTTCCTAATTTCAAGATATAAAATAACCATGAATGGGTTGACATGGCCTTAAAATCAATTTCATGATTTTTAACAGAAAGAACATCCTTACTTTGTTACGATTTTTAATAAATACAAATTCACATACATCTATCGATAACTAAAATTCCTATTATGTATACAATGATAACCCAGCAAAAATAACACATCATAGCAAGATATTTATTAGAGCAATACAGTTAAACTTCTCTAATTAAGAGAATAAAGTTATTTCCAATTCAAATTTTAACTGAATAAGAATTTTGTGGGGTTTGTATTCATGCTCAACATTATTTTTGATTATTAAAATTTTCAATATAGCAATGAAACGTTTGTTAGTATTCTTCATTCCTTAAAAAGAAGTATCAACATCATCATGGACCACTGTTACAATAAGAAACCAATGGGTTCATGGGTCATTTAGTAACAGTTGTATGCATTTACCTAACCCCTCTGGTAAGTGACACAAGGTCAGTTTTTAAAGCAGAGTTCAGATGGTTTGAATTTAGAGTTTTCCTTCTCCTAGACGGGTTTACTAACTAAGACTAAAGAACCCAGTCTTCCTTCTTATTTACCTCTAACTAGTCAGGAGAACAGTTAGATTCATGCCTTTCTCAAGGGTATTAGCACTAAGTGAAAACCAAACAGGATTGTCCAGGATTTGAACTTGGATTGCTGATTCCAATTCCTACACTAAGTGCACTTGAAATATTGTTGTAACCTATTTATGTTCTGAGACTCTGCTTGATTGTGTTAAAAACAAATCCCAATAATATATTACATTTGGAAAGTAATTCTATTTTTCAAGATTTTTATGTTATAGTTTCTGTTTTTAAACATAAGATTGACATGAAGTTTGCACAGTTTAATGTTATTGATAAATTTCCACTGATTTCTTGAAGATGATTATTAAAATTTCTTTTGATCTAAATCAGTTGGAATAGCCAGTAATTTCCTAAAAATTTAGATCTATTTTTAACCTCATCAGTGTCTTCATTTACTTGAACTGTAAATGACATCCACAACAGCTGGGTGAAGATTTTTTTCTAATATTTTGATGTATATTTTTATGAAAACAAACTACAAATTTAACAGTATTAATTGATAAAAGATATGTAAATTTGATCAGAAAATTTTTTTTCAAAAGAATTATATCTAATAGAATATAAGACACCCACTTTTTTTCAACAAAGGTAAAAAATATCTCCTATTTATTTTGTACTAAATTAAGGTATCTGATAAGCTAATGTTTACTCTGAAGAAGTCCTCATTGAGTTGTGGCCAACTTCCTGGATTGCAACATCATAGTAAGTAAGTTTGAACTCAAGTCGTACTATTGAATTCACTTTAGGGCTAACACCTTGGGAAAGGCATGAACATCATTATCCCTGCCAGCTATGGGTTAAATAGTACCACTGCCATTCTTCTACAAAGATGGCTTTGGCATTAAATAACCCATAAATATTGATATGCCATCAAACAAGGAAACTAAATGTTTAACCAAATGTCATTGACTACCGGTACTTGTACCTCACCTAATATTATAAAATGGTAATGTTAAATATATAAATAGAGAGAGTCTTATATGTAAAGCAATACTATCTGGTAGGCTAATGTATACTAAGAGCCTATAGACTATGTAACTAATTGCTTGGGGATAAACAAGTTCATACTTTTTTTCTTAAGTTATGCTGTGTGTATGGTAGGATTATCATCATATTATTCATTTTGAGTTTTTAAACTGTAATCAGAAATTCCATACTGACTCATAGTCTCAATAGCTGCAACATGTGCATGAAAATCTAAAATAACATTCCATATTGGTCAATAGGAGAAGTGTTGTGCTTCTCTATGGTAATACAAGACCTCATTAAGTAAGAATTATGTAAAAAAAGATATTGGATTGAGGTTGATCAGTTCTGCTATATCCACTATATTTTCCAGACCTTGCACAAAGTGATTTTTATCTTTTTTATCTTCTACAAAACACTCTAAAGGCCAAAAAAATTTCCCGAGAAGATTAGGTGAAAACGTTTGTGGAAAATTTCTCAAGCTTGAAACCAGGTAAATTTTACTTGAGAGGAATCAACAAGAAACCTGATAAATGACAAGAGGTGATTTAAAACAATGGCAGATAGTAATTCATTGTTAAATTAACTATAAATAAATTATATTTTACGAAAATGAAAATTATTTTAGACTCAATCCAATAATTGACAAAGAGCATTTTTACAAATATTGTTGTTGATACTATTTAACATGCCTTATATTCTATTGTAATGATGTACAGATTTTTAAGTGCTTTTGTCTTGTGGAGACTCAGGTATTAAGTTCTTAAAAAGAAACAGAATAAAAAAGTACATTATATGTGTGTTTGCAATGAAAATTACATAAGTAATCAATATTCAAGTTATGAACAATATAGTTTGTTTTATTACAAAAAATCATTCTTGCTTTATATATAATTTTAAAGTAGTGCTTCCATGTATACTCCATATGAATATAAAGATTACAATATAGAAAAGAAATATAAAGAAATTCTGGATTTGTGAAGCATGAATATCAGTTTTATATATCCGCTACAACCCACCTCGACATTTTTACCAATACATTCTGGGAGAGGATTTTTTAAAATGGGATTCTGTTGATGTCTCCGAACACCTTATATGTCTTTTTCTTTTTCTATATTATTTTATTCTATTTAAAAAATTTTTTTCTACATATGTATCTCACCTCACCTTCCTTACCTTTTGATCATCACAGGAAGTGTCAAGTGTCACTTTTATTTTCTTGTCTTTTAATCTTACTACCTTCCTACTTTTTTGTCATCTTATATCCTCTCAGTTGATTAGACTGGATATTACGCACATAATATAACAAACAAAATATATAAAAATAATAAAAAATATATATTCAACACCACCTTTTTAAGATAATTTCTTACAATGATTTAATATAACAGCATTAGATAAATCAATAATCTCAAAGTAAATTTATGATAGAAGTTTAGAAGATAAATGAATATTGTTAGTTATATAGTATTAATTTAAAATCATCTCTTGCTTATCTCACACCTCACATTTAGATTTAGTGGTAGCTGTGCCTCTCTGTTAGAGAGGGGATGTAGGTAACAAAAAAGTTAGAAGCTAGGTTAAAAGACAGGGAAATAAGTGACACTTGACACTTCCTGTGATGATCAAAAGGTAGAGTATGTGAGAAGAGATTTGTGCATAAAAGATAAAAAAGTAAAAAAATATAGAAAAAGCAGGCGACATATAGGTTGTACAGCAGAATCTCATTTTAAAGAAATCTTCTCTCAGACTATATTAATAAAAAAGCTAAAAGTTGCTGTAAAGGATATATTACACTGATTTTCATGTGTCCAAAAATCAAGATGTAATTTTTTTTTTTCAGTACTATATATATGTTGCGGAGCCGATAAGTATGTCGACCCCGCAAATGAGTTATGTGAATGAGAACAGCCAAAGCAATATGAAGGAACAAAGGCGAGATAACAATTATAACAAGAGACAATTTATTTGTCGTATTTTATAAGCATGTATGTAAATGTCCGTGGTGGTTGTATGTAGTCTTCAGCTAGGATGGGTTACGTCGTTAGCTGGTATAGTCGCATTGTAGATACTATTTACCAACCCCTCCGCTCGGGCAGGATATGACACAAGGTCAATTTTTAAGTGGAGTTTAACAAGTTTTGAATTCAGGGTTTTCCTTCTCCTAGACTAGTTGCCTCACCAAGGCTGAAGAACCTAGTCCGTCCTACTATTTACCCATAGCTGGAGGGAGAATTAGTCGCGTTGTAGATGTTCACAGCTGGACGTTCGACGAGGATAGCTGGCGTAGGTCGAGTCGTGGAGATACAGCTGGATGTTTGATGCTGGTAAGCTGAGATTCGGTCAGGTCATTGGATACCGTTGGATAGTCGTCGCGGGCAGCTGAGGTCGGTCGAGGTTGGTAGATCAATATTCCCGGTTATGATGGTATGTTGGGTTAACCAAGGGTGTGTCGATCCGGCTGCTGGCTCGTACGGCGGGTCGTACATGAGCCAGATGTTGCAGTGGTAGAACAGTCTGTAACAGTGAGTCATTACGTGGACTGCGTTGTACCTTGCAAGAGCGTCGAGGTCGAGGAAAGGCTAGGGCTTTGCCGGGCCCCCTAGCCGTGCGGACGTATCGGACGGGAGCGAAAGCTTTGCCGTGTCAAAGCCGTGCGGACGATGGCTATGGCTAGGTTCGCGCCAAAGCCGTGCGGATGTATCGGACGGGAGCGAAGGCTTTGCCGTGCCAAAGCCGTGTGGACGAATCGGACGGGAGCGAAGGCTTTGTCGGGTCAAAGCCGTGCGGACGAATCGGACGGGAGTGAAGGCTTTGCCGTGCCAAAGCCGTGCGGTCGATGGCTATGGCTAGGTTCGCGCCAAAGCCGTGCGGACGAGTGGACAGGAGCGAAGGCTTTGTCGTGTCAAAGCCGTGCGGACGAGTGGACAGGCCAGGAGGCCGAGGCTAAGATGGGTGTTATCTTAGCGCTGCGCAGATAGCGAAGCGGTAGCTAAAGGCTGGACCTGCCATTAGCGCTACGCAGCTTATCGGACAATCGGAACCGAGCGAGAGTAAGACCGGTTGGTCTTAGAATCCGTCTTCGTGTTTGCCACCTGGCCGTCTATTTCGACTGGTCATTACTGACCGCCAGAGATGCTCTGACCCGCAGACAGAGACCTCTTATGGTCCTAAAAAGGACCTTTGTGCATACCTATGTAGGTGGAAGAAAGGCAGATCTACCACGAGAAGTGGGACCAACGCCGGAAGGTAAGGTGAATGCGACCGCACAAAATGCAGGATTCCTCCTTAAAGAGCTTCGCGAAGAGCTAGCCGACGAGCGTTGAAAAAGGGCCTGTTGATATGACGAAAATGCTGTGACACACAGCTCCAGCTGTGTGGATATAAAATTCTTTCATGAAAAATGAGTGTAGCCATTAAGTATTTTCTTTACCTACTATAAGCTGGCGACGACTATTAGTTCCAGTTTTATCACGTTATTTTTGGCCGAAGTGCTTTATAAATATTGTTAATTTTAATTCATCCTTTTATTTTAGCTGTCACGAGGTGTCAAGGTCGTTAGAAAGAAAAAGGGCTTAGTCAGTTCCGGCCGTACCCAGATATAATTGTCCTACAGCGGGCGTGTAACTTGATCCGTTTATGTCTATCGGCAGGTCGCAGCATATATAAGGAAAAAGTGCACTGAATTACAAAAGTAATTAAAAAAAGAATACTAGTCTAAATAATTTATGGAATAATTAGCCCTTATATTTTCAGATTATCTTCTGTCCACACACACACACACACAAATTATACAAGGTGTAATCAAAAGGCATTGAGACTGAATCTGTATTTACTATGATTGAAATGTTAATTTTCTTCCAAATAGTGTCCTTGACATATTTCTTTTAGTATCCTCCATGCCCTCAAATATTACCCTTGTGATAAGTTTTCAGTTTAGGAAACCAGAAAAATATCATAAAGAGCTAGTTTTGGTGAATATAGATGATGTTGCCCTTGCACAATTCTGTGTTTCACCAAAAACTGCCACTCAAGAAGTATAGAGAATTAGCACTGACTTGTCTAGACAGCATTGTAGATGTCAAGGCATCATCACTTTATTTCTATACTTACTCAACTGTGTGTATTTATTAAGGGTACTACATTATAAATTATTATATATGTAAGAATTAAATAACATAAAAATAAAGCAGTACAGGCTATTCTGGTTGGCTAAGTCAAGTGCTACAATTTAATTCCCTTGTTTGTTAACATTAGACTCCTCAACCACTAATTTTGAAACTTGACTGATGAAAACTCCTATCACTTCAAAGAGTGTTTTAATGTTATTTATTGGGAGGAATGAGAAGGACAAGCAGTATGGGACCCCCCCCACCAACTTCTGGGGGTACTCATAACATTTTAGCTTAAAATTCATATGGAAGGTTTAATTTATCAAGAAAGCAAATGAAACTCACATTGATAGGAGTGTGCCTCTCAAAAGAGGACTGGAAATTTTGAGAGGAAAATCACTCAGAAAGAACATACTAACAGCAAACTTCTTGGCTAATGCTCAAATCTTGATTAAACATGGCATGTGATATCCTTTGACCTCAAGATGTGTTGTGGGGTGGGAGGAGGAATGCAGGAAAATCCCATACACCCACCCAATGGTGACCAGAATATTTTACCTTAAAATTGATTAGAAAGCAAATAAAATTTCCACTGCAGGATCCCTCCTGACTGAAGGGGTAACTGGAAGTTTTTGAAAGAAATTTCAGCAAATATACTAAAGTGCTTTTTGTTAAGCAAAAATTCATTTAATTAATCATGAAAGTCGTTCAAAAAGTTCTGAGCTTTATCCAGAAAGGGGAGCCAAGCTGGAAATTTTTATGTTGGCACTTCTTTTAAAACTAATCCATATTATTCTGGTTTCATAAGTGGTTGTGTGTTACCACAATAAAAAATATTCAGTTAGGTTCTTCTTTCTGGGTGAGGCTTAGAATCTTCTGAATGACCCTTTTGTGCAAGTGTATGTGTGTGTATATATTATTGGAAAATATAGGATTAATTATCTGTCCTTGGCAGTAAAGAAGACAATCAGCGCACTGCCATGGATTGGTACCCATTTGACTCCTTTTGATTTACATCACTTGTAATTTGGAAATGAAATTAAGCGGATGTCAATTCAACTACTTCAGTTCAAAGATAGATCTATGTAGATAAGTCTGACTGCAAAGTCATAAAGTTTGCAAAATAG
The DNA here is from genome assembly GCA_963585895.1 of Sepioteuthis lessoniana. NCBI lineage: Eukaryota > Metazoa > Mollusca > Cephalopoda > Myopsida > Loliginidae > Sepioteuthis > Sepioteuthis lessoniana. The sequence continues at coordinate 88,239,953 of OY757919.1, read as the reverse complement.
AGTCTTTTTTGCAGGGTCCCACAAATTTACCCAAGTTAACAGATAGGCATTCAATTTGGATGAAGAAGAACACAAAACAATTGTACAAACATATATTTAAAAAATACAAAAAAAGACCATATTTTGCAAAATTAATGGCTTTGTGGCCCGACTTATCAGCTGAGGTTCATCTTAAACTGGATTAGTTGAATTGATGTCCACATGATTTTGCTCCCAACATACAAATCTGGTTGCAAAGTCATTCAGTTTACAACCCAACTTTTGTTTTTTTTTAAATATATGTTTGTAAAATTATATTGTTTTATGTTCTTTTTCATCCAAATTGAATGTCTACCTGTTAATTTATATGGGGACCAGCAAAAAATACCATATTTTGCAAAATTAATGGTTTTGCAGCTAGACTTATCTGCCAAAGTACATCTTGGAACTGGAGTGATTCGAAATGATGTCCATATTGTCTGTCTGCCAGCAGTACAAGTGATATAAATTGAAAGGAATCAAATGGGCACCAATCTGCCGCAGTGTGCTGATTGGCCCCTTTACTGCCAAAGGCAGATAATCAATCCTATATTTTCCAATAATATATATATATATATATATATCACACACAGATACAAAGGAAGAGACAGGCAAAAAGACTGATATATACATATATTCACATCACATTTATTCTTAACATTTTTATTTATAAAAAAAAAAATGAGTCCAGAAAAAATTAATCAATTATATAAAGAAATACCCAGAAACCTACTTTGATATTTTTGCACAGGTTTGCTTATACAAACAAAGCAGTTAAAGCATAAACATTGTATATATATATATATATATATATATATATATATATATATATATATATATATATATATATATATATATAGGAACAATTGCAAATTATGACCTAACTTATATTAAAAACTATATATAAATAGAACTTTGTTCACCCATTATCACATTCATCTAATATAGACCTATTCTTTGAAAATGATTTTGCAGGTGACATGAGAGTTTTATAAATAATTTCTTTGATGTTTATTCTGAATGAATAAATCTATGAGAGTAATTCAATAAATAAGGGATTTTTTTTTCCAAAAAAGCAAAATATAAATCTTTTTTTTTTCAGAAAATTTTCCATAAATGTAAACTTTGCATTGTTTGGAATTGGTTTATAGAAAAAAAAATTAATCCCTCAAAAATATTTGTTTTGAGGCTCATCAAAATGGTGGAAAATCAAACAGAGTGCTCCAGACTTGAACAGAGGTTCATCATCAAATTGTTGGTGGCTGAGATGTGTAAGTATCCTAAAATTTACAAAAGAATGTGTGATGTGTAAGAAGAAGCATGTTTAAATCAAAAAAATATTTAAAAATGGGCCAAACTTGAGTTTTCCACTACAAGCCACAATCGAAAAGACAAACCATGGCATGGAAACACACTGATTCCATGGTAAAGAAAAAAGTCAGTAAAGAAGGTATGCTAACAGTGTTCTGGGACATAATAGTGCCTATCACTCTTGATTTCCTTGAAAAAGGAGAAACTGTAAACAATTTTCCCTATTGCGAACTCATTAAGTAAAATTCATCTTATTTATTGAATGACCATCATATTTGCTAGGAGAGCTGAACAAAATTGAATAAACTATTCATATAAAAAATTATATAGAGAGAATAGTATCTTGCATGTCAGTTTTATTAAACAATCTCTTTTGTTGGGAAGTATCAACTTACTTGAAAAGTTCTATTATTATGAGAAGTAGGATTGGTCTATCAAAATTCAGCAAGTATACTGACTAATGTAAATATATCATCTGGAAAGTATACAGGGTTTAACTTACAAACCTTCTAAAAGATCATTTATACAACAACTTGCCCAAGGTACTGGCAATATAAGCAGTTTTTGGAAGCATGTTTCATTTCTCTGATTGATTGGTTGATTTTAACTGTATGTCAATCCAACTTGGGTTATTTTATGCTTTGAAATTAGGGAATCACATTCATTGTACATTCATATTTACATTTTTTGTGTGGTTGTTTCTTGAAAGTTTTTTTTGCACATGATCCTACTGAATACAAACTTTAAAAACAGATTTATTTGATCCATAGATGATACCCTAACAGGTACTACCATTCTGAGTCTGATTGATTTGGTTTGGTTTCTTTGTTTAATGGCATATCAACCTTTGTGGGTTATTTAATGCCAAAGCCATTCTTCTAGAAGAACAGTAATGGTACTATTTAACCCGTAGCTGGGAGGATAAGGGGGTTCATACCTTTCCCAAGGGCATTTGTCTGAAAGTGAACATAATAGCGCAACTGGAGTACAAACTCGCTTACTACGATTCTGCAGTCCATCGCTTTAACCATACACCATGAGGGCACCCCCTTTCAGTCTGAGTGGACCTAGGAGTAATTGCAATGAAGTGGTGCTCCAAACTCTTCAGATTTTCATGACTGGAGCCTGTCTAACAGATACAGTTTCCTTTTTTGTGGGAAGAGTATCTTATCCCTGTTCTGGGGATAGGGTCAGTATATTCTAAGAACTGCTGACAGAGTAAGTAAAAGTAAAGTTGGCGACTATAGTTGAGGGTGACCAGAAGGTTCCCTTTTCAATAGCTACTACACCAAGGTGTAGGGGAGAAGGCTACTCCTTTCCCTGGATTGCTCCACTTACCCTTGATACATACCTTATAATGCTGAGTGTTAAGCAAGGAGGTATCAAGTACCATTTTTAAAGTCTTTGGTATGACGCAACCTGGGATTGAACCCAGGTCTCCTGGACCATTGGTGAACACCCTGACAGAGTAGGTTCATTGATTTGAAGTGAAATGCTAGCAGCCTCACCTAGGATTTGAACTCCTACAACTGATAATCATCACAGTAAGTTAAAGATTAAGATACGCCATGTTGGAACTGTTTTTCCTACCTGATTATTGTAATAAATCTTATATTTATATATATAAGGGTTGACTGAAGAGTTCATTAGCTAAGCAAGATACTCACAGGGAATGTGACTAAACAAGGTTTTTTTTAATGTAGTCTCTCTTATGGTCTACACACTTCTTCGATTATTGTTACAGTGCTTGGATCCCATTGGTTTTTTGACCAATGGGATCCAAGCGCTGTAACAATAATCAACAAATGATTTGATGTCATCATACGAACTTTTGAGCCCACAATTGTATTTTTACATTTTACAATCTAAAACTGCAAAAATAACTAAAGATTACCCAGGATGACAATACAGAGAAATCAGTAAAACAAAATAGAGAGATCATGAATGTTGTCTAACATCAAAGAGTCTCATGCCCCAAAACATCTTTGATTTAATCACTCTAAGACCCAAGAAGAAAGTAAGAAAAAGAGATACCCTACTGTTCATTCAAGCTTATATTCTTTCAATTTCTTCCACTATGCATCATTTTCTCCTCTCACTATTACCTGCAGCAATCATATTACATGCACATCAACTAACTTACATCACAAAATATAAATAATTGAATACTTAAAGACTTTAAAAGGTGACAAAATTCAGCTTGTCTGGGGTTCCAGGAATCCCAGTGACCAGCCTTGTGTGTATTCTATAGAAAACAGTATAGTCTTGCATTTTGTTGTTTATTTTTGCTTATGAATTGAGTCATATCTTGACCCAACACAAATACGACTATTTATATACTGAAGATAGCAGTGACCTTTATTGCAATACAGAGCAGCCATACTCTTCTAATTGCAACCATTTGCAGTTTTCTAAGGCGAACACTACTTAATTGAAGAGAAAATGTTAATTGTCATTTGATGACATCAATCTAGTAAGTAAAAAATATTAAACAGTATTTGATAAAAATGGATTGATTTTATTTTTTGCCAAGAAGTTCAGAAATGATATTCATTGTATGATTATATTTACATTTTTTGTGCAGTTGTTTCTTAATAGTTTCTTGCACAGTTATATGACAAAGTATTCCTATCTAATACAAATAATTTGCATTCAGTTGTATAGTTTCAAGTATTCTATTAAATACTCATAATTCTTACACAATTATATGGTTTTAAGTAACTATTTCTATTCAATAATAATCTATTTGCATACCATTATATGGTTTCAGGTATTCTTATCCAATAAAAACAATTTTTAAACCAATCTATTTGACCCATAAATGGGACCCTAACAGGTACTACCACTCCGGGTCAGAGTGAACCTGAGAGTAATGGCAATGGAAAGACACCTTTTTTGAAGGGGAGTCTTTCCCCTTTGTCGGGGATGCAGTCAGTATATTCTGACAGGGCTGCTAATTATGAAAGGAAATGATAAAATCCGACTTTAAAAAATGTATGTGACTATTAATGTTATTATTAAAATAGCCTGTTAATTATTAGAAATATAAAATTTTCAGATGTTGAGCAACTGATATGTTGATCAAATTCCAATATTGGTTGTAAACAAGGCCTTTTAGAAAAATATAATTATTTTTCTAAAACTGTTTTCTCACTAGTGATCTCGAAATATAATCATGTTGCTGTGTGGAGCAGTTACTAGCAATTTAAGTAGTTGCTAATGGTCCCATTGCTACCAGAGGGTCCCCCAAGATCACTTGATTTAAAAAAAAGAAAAAAGATTATAATGCCAGCTAGTATACCAGTATTGTGAAAAATTATAGCATATGCGATAAAAACAGGTATTGCTTTTGTTTTTTCACTGCAGATCTGTGAACAATTAAGCATTGGTTAGTCAATATTGGTTGTGACAATGGAGGAGAGAAAATAAGATATTGCACAGAGATCCATAAAATTTTGATTGGTTGGGTTTTATGGCATATCAACCCTTGTGGGTTATTTAATGCCAAATCCTCCTCTGCCCAAAACTATGAATGAAATAATTTGTAATTTGATTTCCTCCTTATTTTTATTTTTATTTTCTAGTTTTTATTTTTACTTTTTATTTTTTAATTCCTTTATTTTATCTTCTGAATACGAACTGTAACCCCACATTTGCAACTCTGCGATGAGAGAGAAGCATGTAAATAGTCATCTGATGAGACGGAGAGTATAGTAATATTCTCCGCCAAAATAAATTTATTATGACAACTTAATCGAGTTTGAGTCTCCATCAAATTGTACTATATATATATATATATATAAGATTTGTAAACAAAATTTGTAGGTAACAGTTTTCAAAGAGATAGAGCTCACTTGCTTACACTCAGTTAAATGGTTTCAAGTATTGCTGGTTATTGTTTGCAGACTGTAAAATGGTTTTAAGTATGACTATTTTACATTAATAATTTTATTTATCAAGTATTCCTATCTAATCTAATAGTAATCTTTTGTTTGCACACCATCAAATGAATTCAAGTGTTAATATGTAAGAATAACACTAATAATTCTATTCAACATTATTCATTCATTTGCTCACAGTTAAATGGTTCTAAGTATTGTTATGAAGTACTAATAATTAAATTTAATATCAGTCATTTATTTACACTGAGTGAAATATTTTCAAGTATAGTAAATGATTAGATATTTCGATTTAAACCATAGATGGGACCAAAACAGGTACTACCACTCCAGGTCAGAGTGGACCTGGGAGTAATGCCAATGAAGGGGTACTCCACATTCTCCAAAGCTCCACGATTGGAAACTCACCATCAGATGGTTTTGTGTCCTTTCCAGGACACTTGTTAAGGTAGGGAAATTACCCCTGAGCAGAGATGCAGTTGGCATACTCTACAGCCCCAGTCGACTTGGCCTATAAAAGTTTGGGCAAGTCCTAGTGCAGTATGAGCGTACACAGAAAAAAATGGGTGACATCATGTGGTACCTTACTGAGAACCTTAGTAATCAATTCAATATTTTATTCAGATCTTTCCATTCTTTGGTTTCTATACTCATTATAAAATGTAAGCCTGAAACCACACCATATCAGTTATGGCACTTCAATTTTAGTAGCAAGTAGATTTATGAGGTAAAGTTTCTAACCAGACAACTCCTAGAGGTGCACTTTGATTATGACTTGTAGGAAATGGAATTGGTAACCCAAGTTCAAATCCTGGTTGTGGCTGTCCGCATTTTACTTTGCACTTCTGCCTTTGGAAAGGCATAAATACATATGTTCTCCTCACAGATATTAGAAAATAGTAGGGGAGAGTGGGTTCTTTAGCCTTTGTTAGGCAACCATTCTAAAAGAAGAAAAACTCTGAATTCAAACCAGTTTTACTATTTAAAAATTGACATTGTGTCACATCATGCCCATGGTGGAGGGGGTTGGTAAATACATACAACACATGATTTTAGATTCCGAGTTTTCTCGGAATTTGTCAAAGGGAGTCCCCATGGCAGCATGGCTAATATGTTGGACAGCAGAATCATGGTGAACAAGTTTGAACTCCAGTTACACTATTGCATTCATTCCATGACTATTCTTCTTTGGAAAGGCATGAACACTCTTGTCCCTCCAGTTATGGTTTAAATAGTATCACGGCAGTTTTTCCACAAGGTTTGGTTTGGTTTGGTTTTCTGGCATATCAACCATTGCTAATTATGTGTATTTAATGCCAAATCTTTTTTTTACATATATATTCAATATATGATTTGTAAACACACTTTTTTAGATACACACAGTTAAATGATCAAACAGTTCTATTTCAAACACTTCAGTTTAGCCTAAGTCAACAAAGTTAAATGGTTCCAGGTATTGCTATCTACCACAAACAGTTCAATTAAACAAAAGTCATTTGTTTATTCACAGTTAAATGATCAAACAGTTCTATTTCAAGCAATACAGTCAAGCCTAAGTCATTTGTTCGCACTCAGTTTAAACATCAAACAGTTCTATTTGACCCCATAGATAGGACCGTATCAGGTGCCACCACTCTGAGCCAGAGTGGACCTGGGAGTGATAGCAATGAAGAGGTACTTCACTTTCCCCAAAGCTCCAGCATTACTGGAGCTTCACCATCGGATTGTTCAATCTCATAATCAAGACACTCATTGGGGCAGGGGTATTACCCCTCTGCAGAGATGCAGTCAGTGTATTCTAAAGCCCCAGCCAACTCGGCTGAATCCATCAACAAGGATGGTTTTGGCATTAAATAACCCATAAAGGTTGATATGCCTTTAAACAAAGAAACCAAACCAGTTTGCTATAATATTTATCCATAGCTAAGTGAGAAGAGATAGTTTCATGCCTTTTCTAAGATGCTGAACAAAATGCAAACAACCTTATCCAACACTTGAACTTTGCTCATTGAGTTCATTTTCTACAAAAATGGCTATTATACAATAAGTGCCTCCATTTTCTTCAGCTCTAAACAAACAAAATGAGTGTCTGTATTTATTGTCAGCCTTGGCACAAGGAAACTGTATCAGCTCATCATTATAATGAACATAACTATTTAAAATAAGAGATTCTCAGTGAATAAATGAGAATTTTGTATAGGCTTTGATATTGCTACTGTTTATGTGCATTGGTTAGTTTTTTATGTTTTCTTTATACATCTGTGAATACTGAATTTTTATTTTTAAGATAGAATTGCAAGTGGTTATATTTGACAAACAAAGTTAATTTGAAAGACAAAAGGGTATTATTTTAGTACAAAGAATAGATAATGGTAAAAAAAATGTGAGGAATTTTCAACCTTCTACCAGATATAGTATAAAGATAAAAACAATGTATAATAAAAAAAAAAAAAAAAGGCTGATAAGTTTTATATGAAAAGTTATTTCCACATGACAGATGAATGATAAAGCTGTAGTGGCTTTAAAAATTTTGATTATTTAATCACTTTTTTTTGTTAAAAATCCAACAAAAATCATGAAGAATTTATAGAATATTTAACACTAGTTGATGTACCCATTTACAAGAGGTAAACGTTCAAGACTTACAAATATGAAAAAAAAAACAACAAAAAACAAATTTAATTTTCTAAACAATATCTATTTTACAGTTTTTGTCCATTAAAAATTACAAATAGTAACACACGCTAATTTTTATCATAAAGATAAAATTCTCACAACAAAAACAAAAGTGTCCTGATTATATTGTTTATATCATCTCATGAAGTTAAAACTGTGTTGTAAAAGATTTTGCTGAGTTTTGTCGAGAAATATTTTAAAATTTAAATTAGTGACACTTAAGAGATTTATCAGTTTAAGCATTTTTGATTTTTGTTTAAATTTTAAGTCATAACCAAGCAATAATACTGTGCAATCATATAACATCTACTTGAAGAACTACCAATAAACCTAATTAGTAATGTTTAAATGTGAATCATTATTTTCACAAACAAATTGATTTTTTTTCTTTTGAAGTTAGAAAATTGAAATTCTATACAATGCTGCATCTTGAAGCAATATGGCTTCCAAATGAATATTTTTTACTGTTAGCAACCTTTTCTCAAAAAGAGCTTTCTTTTTACCAAGAGGAACTAAATATTTTTTACGTTAGATATGCATATTAAATTTCGCTGCTCTACATCAAAATGTTAGTCAGTCTATTGAAGACAGACATAGTATAAATGTCTAACTCCTAGCATATTTCATATTCACAAAATCTTTGATACCCAAGAACAATAAATAATTCTATAAATACTGGGGGTGGGGAGGTAACTGATTTTTTGTGGTTTTAAACTATGTATGTGTGAAGTATTTTTGAGTGTATTTATATGGAAAGTCTATTCAATTAAATAACAAAAGTTCTATTTTCCAGAGGAGGAAAAAGATAAATTGATGACCTAAAAGATTAAAATATCTGCAAATCACTCATATGTCTTGTTTGGTGAATATTACCCACACTGAATTTTGTTCTTTTTTCTGACTTAGAATTGTCAGCTGGACAAAGATGTCCAAAAGTTATCAATAATAGCTTAAAACCTGTTCTATAGGCAGGATTGTAGGTTATATAAACTGACCATAAATCTATCCATCCAAATTTTTTTCAAACAATACAGGCATAATACTGAAGTATATTTTTCTGAGGACTAATGGTTTATGAACTTAGTCAACATGTTAATGTTTACAGCTCATAAGCAACTACTGTTTGAATTATGAATGCAAACATGCTTTTTTTCAAGTCTTCATTTTCAATTATAGGAAAAAAAGGTCATAACTTTACTTTCTTAGTGGGAAGTTTTCAGCTAAATGTCTACTTTGTAAACTTAAAGTACAATTTAGCATTATATTGATATTGTAAATGGAGACTGTCACTAAAAACTTTGAGTTTTGGAGTGTATAATCGTGTAAAGAGATAATAAATAATTACCTTTTCTTGGATTTGTGGGCATGTCTTAGGACACCATGTGTCCATTGATCAAATGAGAATTCAGAATCTGTAACCGTTCTTTGAACAGATAAGACATCTTTTTGTATCTGTTCATTGAATAGATTTGGTCTTGCCATCAGGTGAATACTATTGTTGATCACCTTGCTATTGAAATGAAAACCGACAAGGAAGACATTTTTAGTCATTTTTCTATCCCTTTTTTTATACTACTTGTCTATGGAACAATGTGCATTAGAGCGTTTACCCATGGCCTGGGAGACTGGGTTTAATCCCAGGTCAAGTCATACTTTTAAAAAATGGTACTTGATACCTCCTGGCTTAACACTCAGCATTATAATGTACATATCAAGGATGAAGTAGAGCAATCCAGGGAAAAGAGTAGTGCTCTCCTTGACATCTCAGTGTAGTAGCTATTGAAAAGGGAGCCTTTGACCGACTTACTTATAATGTATATATAAGCTATTTTTGTCTTTCAGTCTGTTTATTCAGTGTTAGTAGGTCAATGGATATACTAATGCTAATGTTGGAACTTGGCATTGGGGACATGACTAAATATCCTCTCTAGTACCGAACTTTTACCAATAAATGGTAACATCTCCAATTGTAGCCATAGCTCTAGATATCTTTTAAGTAGGAGTTGACCAGTAGCCAGAAAAAAAAGTCAAGTTATTGTTAGCTAAGTATTTTCAAATGTTTCATACATATGTAAGAATTGATGTGTGTGTGTCATGATTTTTCCAAGATACCTAGATTAATTTTAATCAAACTTCATATATATATATATATATATATATATATATTGCTTTGGCAAAGGCATGGTGCGTAGCATGTCACAATCAAGGAGGTGGCATGGCTATTCCAGAGTCATGTCGGGGTTGCTGTCGGAGCCGATATGATGCAGAACCCGAAATTGGCGATGAAGACAGTACATCACTGAAGACCTACCTTGATGCATCTAGGATGTATGATTGAAATTTTATATATATATATATATATATACACACATCACAAAAGCTTTGTAAATAAATGTTGGAATATTTAAAAAAAATAAAGCACCTGTAAATGTTGGATGATGAACCTAGGTTGAGTGATTGATTTTAATGCCATGTCAGCCTATGTAGAGTTACTTTATGCCTTGAGGTTAGGGAATCACATTAAATGTATGTTCATATTTTTTGTATTGTTGTTTCCTAAGAGTTTTTTTATATGGCCCAATTTAATGCAAATAATTTTTTAAACAGATCTATCTGACCCACAGATGGGGCCCTAAAAGGTATTAGAGTTCTAATACCTATTAGGGTCCTATCAGAGTGAACCTGGGAGTAATAACAATGAAGAGATACTCCACAATCCCCAGATCTCTAGAAATGGAACCTCACAATCCAGTACAGTTTTGTATTATACCCAACATATCTGCTTTTTTTTCAAGGTTGGTGGTGTTTACACCTCTGCAGTGGATAGTCAGTGTATTCTAGGACCCACCAACAGAGCAAAATATTAACTGGATTTGACTTATGCTGAAAGCACAGGTTCCCACAAGATCACTGAAGTTAAGCAGCAAGGAACTTAAATCAGTACTTAGATGGGTGACCACTTAGAAAAAGCAGTCATAGTAAGGCCTATGAGCGAGACTAAAAACTTAGTAAATAGCAAGTATTTGCTGGGATTTGCACTTTGTGAAATTTTGGTTTCAGTTTTGTCCATATTACTTGGTTGCATTTGAAAAAGAAATGCAAATTGTTTATTTGAGAGATTACTGAAATCAGGATAAACTCTTAAAGTCGCTCGTACATATACCTTTTTCTTCTTTATTATTAATACGAGTAAAATTTTTCAAATACTTGTTAAAAGCAGCAAGATAAGAAATTGATTCAAGGTAAATAATTTTGGAAAAAATAAGCAGAGTTATGTCCCTTGAATAGAAGTTTTTTTTTGTTTTTTTTTACATAAACACACAGACAACAGTTACTTACCTTAGTTCTTTTGGTTATAAATTCGATCAGTTTCTAAGTTTGAACTGTTCAGCTTATGAATGAATAATTAAAAAATCAGTACGCAGAAATTTTTTAAAAATTAATGTCTCAGTCAAGTATTCAGATTTTTCTTGAATCTTATTTCTTCACAATAATAATTTTCTGTTATATTTGAAAAAAGTTTGAAAATCGAGGTGTTAAAAAAAAATGAAAACCTTAAAGAATTTTGAAAATAAAACTGCTTAGTTATGGAAAAGCAAAGTTGGAATAACAACGAAACATTTTATTCACTTTCTTTCGGACAAAAGGTAGACTTAACAACAGGGTAAATGTCATCTTTTCGTCACTATGATTTCAATGATCAACACCAATTTTTGAGTGGGTTTTGCTATGTTTTCGTGTAGCCCGTTAAACGTTAGCGATGTATTTAAGCGGAGAACATGTTTTAGTTTGATTTTTTTAATGACATATCAACCTTCGTGGGTTATCTAATGCCAAAGCCATCCTTGTAGAAAAACACTGATGATACTATTAAACCCATAGCTGCTGGTGGTAGGGTTAATGGGTTCATACTTTGCCCAAAGTTCATCATCAAGTCGTACTGATAGGGACGGAGTTCTCTCTCTTGTCATCCGTCCCTATCTTGCATCACTTCTTGCAGGTACTTTAGACTGTATCCTGTGTTCGTACAGAGCTGATATATCTAAGTCCTTGTTAGTCAGCCAACACTGGTGCATCCACGTATAGGAGTCCGTATGAAAATGTCGCTTGTGACTTCGTCCATACTTCACCAGCAGAGCCCAGCCCAGAAGAAAAGTAGGTGGCAGTACAGCTGCTGTTTTGTGGGGCGCTGCTTCCAGGGTGTGTTCAAAACAACACGTAGCATCCTAGAGTAGTCCTCAGGGAGCTTTTTCTCCGTTTCCTGAGAGTCTAGATGATGCATCCATGCAATAGTACAGACACGGGCACTGCTTGGAAGAAATCCCGTTTTATTTTATCTGACCGACAAAAACAACAAAAAACAAAAAACAACAACACAACAACAGTAACAATAAAGAAAAACTAATTGGGTAGATCAGGTAGTAGCATTCATATATTTGTTTTATAAAATGCTTTCAAGGAATTTAAGCGGCCCCTTCTCAAAAAAAATATTATTTAAGTAAAATTAAGGCTTCGACTCAGTTTGATTGGTTGGTTGTCTTTTACAGCATATCAACCCTTATGGGTAATTTAATGCGAAACCCTGTTTATACATATAAATTAAATATATATGATTTGTAAACGAATAGTTTCTTGGTAATAATTTTTAAACAATCCAGAGATCATTTGATTGCACACAGTTAAATGGTCTCAAGTATTGCATTCTAACACTAACTCAATTTGAGACAGGACGAGCAGAAGAAATCACTGCTTTATATGCTTGCCGAATAGTGTATGACGATTCAAAGAGGCCACTTGTTACCTATACTTCTATTTCATTTTCAAGTGAAGAGAGAGGGAGAGGATTAAAAAAGTCTCAAATTGGATAGAAATTGAAAAAAAAAAATCTTTGGGTGAAGCAAGAATGTACATATTTGTTTGCTTTATTGTATGTTTTTAAAGAAATGAATAACCACCAAGCAGTGTATGTAGCTGTTACCCATCCCGGCCAAAAAATATTGACAGCACATTAAGAAACTCCGAATCCGATGCACCAAAAATAACGTGATGAAAGAATTAGCTTATTCCTAGGTTAACTGGTTAAAACGAAAGAGAATAGCTAGAATTGAGTTTAACTTTAAGTTAAAACTTAAAAAAAAAACAAGAAGAGGGGAACTTTTTCTGAGAAGGAAAACTTATAATCAGAACTCTACAAGCATAGCATCAAAGATATAGAATTGCGACAATAACACTTCGATTAAACCTGAGATGTCAAATTCCATTATATTCAAATATGCTGCCTCCATAATCCCTCTGATAGTCTGCCTCGGTTTGTCACTGGATGACAGTTTTCGAGGGAGAAGAGTAATAAATGAGCAACTCAAGAATATAGCAATGGAAAGCATGGGATGCAGCATGGTTGTTGTGAAGTAAGGTGGGGGAATTCAAAGACTGGTGAACGGCGTGCTTCATCAAATGCTGGGCGGAGGGATCTAATCGTTCAGTCAGGAAACTACTGCTACTCATCTATTGATGAGAAAGTGGGGGTGGGGTGGATAACAGGCCAAGAAATATCACTATTATTCTAAAAATATTTTTCCAAAGGGTATTGATCCGAAAATGAACGTAATAGCACGACTGGAGTTCGAACTCGCTTACAACGATATTGCAGTCAAGCACTTTAGCTACTACGCCACGATAAATTAACCATTATGTTTTCGTGTCTGCACATTTAATGACGAGTTTTATGACGTTAAGGAGATCTTATTCATGTACTTATTTTTAACATTTTTTTCGTAAATAAATATGTAGGGACAATTTTTAATGGATCAGAATTACAATATATCTTATTTTTATAGCAAAAATGTTATATATATATATATATATATATATATATATATATATACATACACACCCACACACACACCAACCCTTGGGAATAATTCTCGACCGCAATTATGACTAAATTGATTGAGTAATTTTAGGACTTTGGAAGCCAGCTACTTTTACCATTTGCAGATGAGGTAGAGAACGCAGAACAGGACAAAGGTTTCCTTACTAACCAGAACTCACTGAGAGAGAGAGAGAGAGAGAGAGAGAGATATTCCTCAGCTGCCCATGAATATAGATAAGACAGACACGCCAAAGCTCTGACTTCTCAACTTGCCTTAACACCACAAGAGACAACATCTACACTTCTATAAACAAATTCTTGGCGCTAAATCTCTCAGATGTAACATCAAAACTTCACAAATAATCTACGACTTTAATTCTAGCTTCTTTCACACACACAATTTCGAGCATGTTTTCATTTTTGAAAAAAATTAATTCAGTCTCGTCCGGTATATAGGTAGATTGTATATAATTCATATAAATTTATTTCGATTCCTTTTTTCTCTTGGTAATAAAATTTATCTTTAAAAAATTGCCGTATCAATTTGAATGTCCAATTATTTGAATTAAGTTCAGTGTTGTTATATTGTTGTGTATGGTAACGCAGGGAAGGAGAAAAAGAGATGGCGTGGAAAAGAGGCCACTTGGCTGACTAGGAATATCGTACTAACGTTTTAATAGGAGTGGAAGAAATTGTAAGAAACAACAGAATCAACAAATATGGAGGAATTTATTTACAGAAATGTACAAGAGGTTTCCTTTTCTTTATATCAGTTTAGAGGGGATTATGAAGAAGATGAGTTGTTGAATGTTTTTTTTTTTTTTTTTTTGACTTCACGGTAAGTAAATGGATGAGTTGTTTTGGGCTATCTTTTAGTGTATATGGGGCTTGGTCCCAAAAGGATGTGTTCTGAGTGTTATCCGTGCCCGGCTGTTGATGTAAGCGAGGGAACTAATGTCAGTTGAAGACGGGTGAGAGCTGCTTATAGTGGACAGTGGAGTGTTATTTATATGCTTTTTGATGGGATTGTAGCAGTCACAGATCTATTTTCTCTCGTGAATCAATGCCTCCGCCAAGCGATTCGGCCACACACTGACCAATCAGGGACAGAGCGCGTTGATTTCATCTACCTCTCAATAACTTTTTCTTCTAGCCCTTTTTGGAAGTTGCCACAGGCAGAGAGCATCCAGCTAGCAGCGAAGAAAGACCTCTCTCTTGTCCTCTTCTATGGACACCCTAGCATGGAAGATCTTCAATGAAGATAACGCTGCTACCCGCTACACACACACAAAGAACCAACCCTGCGGCCTGTTACACGAGCTATCTGCTACAGTGAACACTATCTACAAACTCGAGAACCAACATACTATCCGGCGACACCAAAAAGAACCTTTTCTCACTCTGACTCAAGTTTACTTCTGGTATAAGAATAAACCTTTCGTTGTTGTGTTTCGTTATCTATTTTGTATCTACAAATTAACTTATAGTGTTATGGAAACTAACTATAAACACTAAAGGATCAAGAAAGCGTCCACAGCTTCGGTCTGTGGTGCCTTCCGATTGTAAAAATCGGGTTAAATGTCTTGTCACGTGATTGCTTACCGCTCTATTTTTTGGTCGCGATGAGATGATGAATCATAACGATATTTGGTTTGACTTATGGTCAAGTCACGCTAAAAGTGTCGGAATTAACACAGAAATGAAAAAAAAACAAAAAAACAAACAAACAAAAAAACCCAAACAATAACATGAAAAAAAAAACAACCCCGAAATAGAATGAACAAATAAGAATAACAATCTTCCAAGAGGCCTCTGACAGGAAGCGCAATCTGCACACGCCTAAAAAGAGGGGCTTCCTGGTGCCAAAAAGAAACTCTCTTCCTCAGACTCCTTGACATACCTCGACTGAGCGGATGTCTTTTTTCTCTCAGCTGCCAGATGGAGCACACGTGTCTGCTAAGGCTTTTGGCCGAGCAGCGTGTCATGTCTCCTGTTAATAGCAGCGTCGACTGAACATACCAACTGAAAACAGACACACATGGCGAACCCTCGAATTCACAATTTGCCAAAATGACCTTTAAACCCCTTATACTTGATATCGATGATTCACAATTTGCCAAAAATGATTCCTTAGATTTTTTTAATGCCTTGACCATGAAGTACAGTTATTTTTACTGGTTCAGGAAAACATTCCACACCACAAAATACTTGTAAACCTCGAAAATAAGAAAAACGACTTTAAAAATATCCCTGTCTTTTCCTTTCCGTCATTCATTCCTTAGCAGCTTCAACAAACAAAAATCATATAACTGGTGAATTGGGGACGATAAGAAAAAGTCATTTACTAAACGTTTTAATATCCCAAACACACCGTCAAAACCTCCTTTATTTCCCATAAAAGCACTGGTTCTGGCTAGATTACCCAGGGTAAGCAGCGATAAATCTATACAATATTTTGAAGGGTGACCACTTAAGCAACAGATGGTACTGTAAGCAACCCGATGCTTGTGTGTCATATCTAAGCAAAAAAGCTTTGTAAAAAACCATGAGATCTGATTCAGAGTATGCGTTGAATGTTCGTTGTTTTCTGTTGAAAGATAGCCAAACGTCGTGTTAGAATTTAAAGGCAGTATTCTACTGTTAGGCTGTGGTATATCTTTGATTGGTTTTATGTCGAAACGAAGCAGGCACTTGTTTTTTTTTTTTTTTTTTTCGTCTTCTTTGCTGACTAAGTCAGTAGCAGAAAGAAACTTGTATCTTTGTTTGGCACGTAATTTAATTTGACCGTTAGAGTCGCCGAACATTTTCACCCAATCAGGATGACCTATCCTATTCATCCCGAACCATCTTTCCTAGCAGTACCACAAATTGAAGAAAGCCCGCGAAACTCTCTCTCTCTCAGAAATCCTCAATGGGAACGGACGTCTTATCATCTGCTCCTGAATAGCAGTAGCAGCATCATACACTATGAGGAGAGCCATCAAGTTTATGGACCCCCTTGGGTCTATTCTTCTAGACCAAGGGATTCTTGTTAAAAACAAATTAGATGATACACTCTAACAACTTTCTACCTTCTTTCTTTCCTACGAGACTCTCAGCATACCAGTGTAAACCCCTTTACTTCATGCTGCCATTAAAACCTTCATTTAAAACCTAACGACGTCTTCGTTCTTCTCCACCACCTTTATTTTCCATCAACATTTAGCTAGGGGATAACAACCAACGTAATACCAACGCTACCAATGTAATACCAACGCTACCAACGCAAAACCAACTTTAACCAAAAACATAATAATGATAATATACCCATCGCTATAAGTCAAGAGACTTCCGGAGGAAAGTCTTTCAGTTGTTCGAGTGGGCTTGATTGATCCAAAAATGTCATCACACCTGAAATTTATTTTTCATTCTCGTTTTTGGCGGGCTCTCTTTCGAGCTGCACAGCTATAATCTAATTAAACTAAATTATTCTGATATCATCAAGTTAAATTAAACTAATCAAACTGTTTCGCACCGTTCAGGTATTAGCTCACTCTAATTCGTTAATTTTCATAATTTGGGAATCAACCGTGGTAGTTTGTTCCAGGTTGCTACTAGATTCATAAAAGTTTTTTGTGTAATAAGTAAGTAAAAGTTGGCGACCGTAGTCGAGGGCTACCCGAAAACTCCCTTCTCAATAGCTACTACACCGAAGTAGGGTAGGGTGCAACTCCATTCCTTGGATTGCTCCACTTTAACCTTGAAGGGGGTATCAGGTACCATTTTTTCAGTCTTTGGTATGACTCGACCTGAGATTGAATTCCAGTTTCCCGGCCCATTAGCGAATATTCTACCACTCCTTTGAGAAAAGAGACTCAAAGGGGGAAAAAAAAAAGAAATAAAATGAATCTGTTACACCCGAGCATACATTAAGGAAGGCGGGATTGATGGATAAAACTAACAAGTCTTATCTTTTGCTGTCAAAGTCAAAATAACGCTGAATGAACAGAAAGCCACCTGTTTTGATGAGGCCTACGGCAACAGTAGACCGGCACCAGTCTCTTCGTCTCCAATACTTCGTGGGATTCCCTTTTCTGACATTTAACTGCAAGAAAAGCGTGCGCTTGCAAGTACGCACACAAGTGTTACTTGGAATTACCAATTAAAAAAATCTCAGATAAAACCGATTTCCCAAAGTAAACAACTGTAGGTTTGGTTTAAATGAAAATAACTTGTAATTATCAGAAATTTCAAGAATTTAAAAAAAAAAGATAGAATAAAATAAAACTCAATGTATTACTTTGATAAAAAATGTTCAACTAAACAAAAATACAAATGTTTTAACACATTGACAGAATGACAATATCGCTAAAAATTAACGTGTTACGAGGGTAGCGTGAATTTAGAAAATTATGCGTAACCATATTTACCAACCCTTCCGCTCGGGCAGGATATGACACAAGGTCAATTTTTAAGCGGAGTTTGAATTCAGAGTTTTCCTTCTCCTAGACAAGCTGCCTCACTAAGGCTGAAGATTCAGTCTGCCCTACTATTTACCCATAGCTGGAGGGAGAATAATTGGATTCATACCTTTCCCAAGGGTATTAGTGATATGTGAAATGCAATCAGCCTCGTCCAGGATTTGAACTCGTGTCGCCGTGTCCATTTCCTACGACGATAACCATTACACCATTATGCGTAACGAGTTCGCAACAAAATGTATCTTTATATTTTAACTAAGGATTGGTTTGGTTTTATGGCATATCAACCATTGTTCTTTATTTAATGCTAAGTCCTATTTTGTAAATACATTTTAGATACATACAGTTAAACGATCAAACCGTTCTATTTCTAACTATTCAATTTAGCAAGTCAACAAAGTTAAATGATTCCAAGTATTGTTATGTATCACCAACTGTTCAATTAAACATCAGTAATTTGTTTATACACAGTTGAGTGATCAAACCGTTTTATTTCAAACAATTCAATTTAGCATAAGTCATTTGTTTGCACTCAGTTGAAATGTCAAACAGTTTATTTGACTCATTGATAGAACCCTATCAGGTGCTACCACTCCAGACCAGAGTGGACCAGAGCGATGGCAATGAAGGAGTACTCTGCATTTCCCAAAGCTCCAACATTACTGGAGCCTTACCACCATACTGTTTAGTCTTATATATCAGGACACTCATTAGGTGGGAGTCTTACCCCTCTGCAAAAACTGTAGTCGGTGTATTTTGTAGCAGAAAGAAACTTGTATTTTTTGTTGAGCGCGTAATTTAATTTGACCGTTAGAGTCGCCAAACATTTTCACCCAATCAGGATGACCTGTCCTATTCAGCCCGAACCATCTTTCCTAGCAGCACCACAAATTGAAGAAAGCCTACGAAACACTCTCTCCCTCAGAAATCGTCAATAGGAACAGACGTTTTGTTGTCTGCTCTTGAATAGCTGCGGCAGCGTTAACCACTATGAGGAGAGCCATCTAGTTTACGGACCCCCTTTATTTTTACTAGGATCCCTTGGTCTAGAAGAATAGACATTCTTCTAGACCAAGGGATCCTAGTAAAAAACAAATTAGATGATACACTCTAACAACTTCCTACCTTCTTTCCTTCCTACGAGACTCGCGGCATATCAGCGTAAACCCCTTTATCATGCTGCCATTAAAACCTTCATTTAAAACCTAACGACGTCTTCCTTCTTCTCCACTACCTTTATCCCCGATCAACATTTAGCGAGGGGATATCAACCAACGTAATACCAACACTACCAACGAAATACCAACGCAACCAACGTAATACCAACGCAACCAACTTAAACCAAAAACCTAATAATAATAATAATAACATTCCCATCGTTATAATTTTACAGCCCAAGCCGAGTGGACCATGTAACAAAGGAGTTTTCTTAGTAATGTGGTAAAAGGTTAATACTGAAATGAATTATAAATAAAACAAGTAAACACAAAACAGATACAAGAGGTTGACTTGAACAGACGTTATCTTTTTATATATTATTTTTTAGTAATGAGTAATAATCTGTAAAATGTTTTTGTGTGAGGATTAATTTTAATATACAAATGTTCTTAATGTTTTTTTTTTAGTTGCTTATTTGCGTCTCAGTCCTGAAATCCTTTGAGGATAAAACGTCATGAAATCTGGGACAAATATTTTTGGTTCGGCTGCTCGATAATCTTAGTCTGGGTAGGTCTGTTTTTGACTACTGGACTCTACATATTGTCACGTGATGGCTCACGGAGACGAGGAGGTGGGAATGATACTCCCCCCCCCGTTGAACTAACATTATCTAGCAGTCAAAAAGTGACCGTTAGAAATGAATGTGGGTCACACAGATGTTCGCACCTAAGTGACCTTGGGTCGCCGGACATCGGAAGGGGAAAGAGAAAATGAAGCCAAATGATTGGCGGGGGGACCCCAAACGGAAGTGGGGTTCCCTTCCCCTCAACGGAAGTAAATACAAAAAAAAGGGGAGTTTTTGGGCAACGCTGGTGGCAGACGGACGATAGCCATTTTACTCCGGGCTAAAAACAAAAAGACTGAGACACGAAGAACTCCAAAAAAAAATCCTTCAAGCCAGCATTAAAAACAGTACCAAGTCTATTAGCCCGTGAAAGAAGAGAAATTCTCCAGTGGAACCCCGTCAAAAAAATAAGATAAGTAACTTTGGGACATTTTTCCGCTACACCCAAATTTTGTTACCACTCTCTCTCTCAATTTGAAAAAGGATAAAAGCCAGGAAAAGACATTTATATTTATGGACTATCCTATTATATATCTTTGACATTTTGAAAGTATATATATATATAACCGTAGTAAAGAACCTATGTATTTTCATTTTACCATGTGGTCTATGTTATTATTCCATGCTTTCCTTTCAGCTTCTATTCGCCTTACATTATCTTGCTTAGAACTGTCCTATTAATTCCTAAAGTATCACACGGGAAACCGGAGTTGCCGATTGTAGCAATATTAATATTATTACAACTAAGACCTATAGGCCCGTATTCTTCTATTATCTAAGGGGAAGAAGTTTAGCGGCCTGGTGGGTGTGTGATAGTGTGAAATTTTGGACCCCTTTGCCAGCGGTGGCCAGTCTGGCCCTAAATTATTCCCTCACGTAATATGCCAGTTCTTATCTGCCTGAGAAAAGAACTCTGAACAGGACTTATTTCGGTAGGGGATCAAGTGCCAACCTGCCCCGTCTTCACACGTGCGAAAATAAAGTCCCATTTAGGGATTTTAGTTAATTTCCCCGTCACAATATGAAGACGAAAAATCTGATACTACTCCAATTCAGTGAAAGAAGATATTCTGTGTTTTTATTTTTATTTTTTGCAAATAACAGTTTTATTTCTCGCACGAATTAGTTTAAAATTGAACAGTTTACTCTTAACAGAATATCAATTTGATATATGTAAATCAATCTGGATTTTTATCTCAAATAATCTAAATTTATTAAATGAGGTAATTTCATTAGTATTTTCCTTATCAAAGTATTGGTATAAAAAGAGTGAAATCTTCGGTGTTAAAAAATATTTACCGCTTCGTATCATATCGAGATCAAAGAGAGGTATTCTAAGTGGCTAGTCATTGCACTGTCAAGCAGCTCTCTATCTCTTTCACACATTCACTATGCTTGGTTCTTGACCTCTTGTTTCTTCGTCCCCTTTGGGGGCCCGACCTTATGTTTTTATCCTTTTTTGGGTTCTTTATTTTTTGCATCTTTGAGGCAATATTTTTTAGGCTCTGTTGGGTCTAAGATGGATCCTTATAAGGGTGTCCTGACATGCAGTCAGTCAGGCATCCAGAGCAGCACAGGTACTGACCAAAGAGATCAGCCTGAACGCTATAATCACAGAGGATTCAGAAGGAGAAAGTTGGCCAGCCATAAGGTCCTGGGGAAGTAGTCCCCAAAGAAGGGTTCGATAGCAGGGGTTTATCAGATCATGAGAGTGTAGGTTCGTATTCGAGGAACAACCTGAAAGCCAACGAAGGTCCGAATACCGAGAAGGGGAAAGTGGCTACTTATAAAACCCAGTCGGAGGAGGGGCCTTCCCCAGAGGTCTGAAGAAACGAGGTTACCTCATCCGGAGAGTAAGTTGGCAGCCAACCTTGCGGGCCCTTCAGTAGCGAACCCTGGTATCGAAAAGATCTGCTTCTTGAAAAAAATCGATTATGCAGTTGTCCATCAGTCTGTCCTAAATCATTACCTTATCCCATACTTTGAAAACAAGTTTGTGAACAATGTATTCATCTCCTCGCATGACCTTGCTCCACCCCACAGAGTAAAATCTACCAAAAATAGTCCAGGAAGAAAAGGATACCTATTTTATTATAGCCCGGATGCCAATCCAATAGAAAATTTACAGAGAATCCTCAAGAGGAGATGAAGAAAAAACTATCCATCAAATCTTGAAGAGATTCATTACTGAAGTGTGGGCATTGGTATCACCGTAGATTTGTTTCGATTTAATCGGTTCCGTTACCAGAACGAATTAAAGAGATAGTAAATGCAAAAAGGTACCACAACAAAGTATTTAGTGTACTAAAAATGTGTTTATTAATAAGTAATTTTTCTTGATAAAACAGCTTTTTTTGTTACTAGATATAACAATCTTCAAATTTCAAAAAGTTCTCACTTCAAAGAAAACTTGATTAGTCAGTGAAATACAACCAGATTATTTTTATATATCGAGTTGGTATACTGTTAAGAGTATGGGAAATTTAACGACACCCCCATATAGGTCGTAAGTAAGAATAAGCAACGCAGTAAGACGTTTAAATACGTTTATATAAGAAGTGCGAAAACGTTGCTACAGCATATTCCTTCAGCGGTCAATAGTCTTTAGGAGAACAAAGTTAAAATTATAATACACTTATATGTGGTTGGTGAATGTTCTGTTATCGTTCTGTATATTTTCTGGTTGTGTTTAAGACTGTTTTAAGAGGGCTGTGGACGTTTGGTTTCGTAGGGCTCAAATTGTTTCCTGGTTTCTGTTTGTAGAGCTGGGTGGTCTGCTAACACCCTCAGTTACCAGGCTCTCTTTAGCCACGCCTCGCCTCGTGGAAACCCTATTCGCTCCTTCATCTCTTTGTGGCCAAGTCACGTTCCCAAGTCCTTCCTGTTCTGTCTTCTCCCTCTACACTCGGCCTCTCCACATCCGGTTACACAGCCGTCTAGAGGATTACTCTTATAAGAAAATTACGAGTCAACTGTCAAAATTTAAAGAAATTCGAAAAGGGGAAATACGAAAGTTATCCCACTTCACTCAATTGGTGTAATATAGTTAAATCCACAAGCTTTGGGCGGCAAAAGAGGGAAAAGTTATTTTGGAAAATTCTGACCCAAATGGATCTTTTTCTATTTTTTTAGATTTAATGAAACGTTTGGTTTAGGGGCAGTTATAAACGTTAAGAAGGAGAGGACAAAGAATACGAGAAAAATTAAAGACAGTAGCGATTTATTCCACATTAAAAATGGAAACACTAACCAGATTATTAATAAGTTTTTTTTCTTGAAGAAGATACTGAATAAACTTTTGTGAACAATGACGGTAGATATTTTGACAACATTAATTTAAAAACAAAATAACATGTTCTTTTGTTTGGTTTATTTGCTTAACGACCCATCAACTCCTTTCGGGTTATTTAAAACAAAATTTTATTGATTTCTTAATGTTTGACTACAATCATAACTATATTTTAATGTTCCATTGTACTTTTCTTGTCTATAATCATTTGTTTGCACACAGTTGAATGGTTTCAAGTATTCCTATCTAATACTAATATAAATTAGGAAGATTGTAACAAGTCTAGTGATATTATGGTTATATTATTTATGACTCACGTAAAAAAATACAACTTTAAGAATTAGCAAGAAATCCCAGGGGCAATTCTGATAATCTTATTGGTGTGTAACACCTAAAGGAACGAAGTTACAAAAAGATAAATAAAGAGATAAATAAGGTGCGTATGGGCTAGAAATGAAATTCGGCTCTTTTACCGACGAGGCATTGTTCATTTCGTTCTATCGGTTGTAACCAAGTATCTACAGACAAATTTGTAATTAATGAAAGCTTATGAAGTATAGGATGGTGTGAGGGTCCGTCCCGTGGGTCTTTGGTTAGTCAGTGTGTTCAGCTAACTTTGCAACGAGAAAGAGACCATAAATGTTGCTTGGCGAGAGGACAAGCAGACACGTGTGTTCTAACTGGCTATTGAGAGAAAAGAGGTATCCTCTCAGTCGAGAAGTGACAAGGTTTATGTGGAAGAGTTTCTTTTTAGCGCCAGGAGGTCCATCTTTTCATGGCATATGTGGATTGTGCTTCCTGTCAGATCCCCCCCTCTGGAAGATTGTTATTTTTGTATTTATTTATTTTATTTCGTTTTTATTTTATCATATGGCCGTTTCAAAACCTATTCACGAATTCTTTCGTCTCTGTTCTTTGATTTGTAGAGATGTTGTCTCTGACCCTGCGTGGGAACGGTAAAGCCACATGGATATTACTACCTCATTCAGCAAGTAAGCCTTTTTACATTTTCTCCTCCTTCTACCAACTGCTTGATTATGGAACAATATTTGTATAGTTCGAGTTATTGTGATACGTTTGCGTATTCTTTTCTTCAATATCACTGGTAGATATATTGCATATATTAAATGTTCTGGTATATGTAATTGAGTTTATTTTGTCTTTCCTTCCATTGAGTTATGTGTTATTATATTACGGATATACTAATGCTAATATAGGTGCTTTCACGAGTGAGTTCGAGTGTCACTGAGTGTCCCATTCATATAGCCTTGTGCCACATCTAAGCTCAAAGCTTAGTAAATTACTATACAAATACTAATATTAGTTATAGGAAAAAAAAAGGAACTCGACTAATATCTTCACAACTCCAAACATACTAATAAGGGGGTTTATATAGCACTTTTTTTTAAATACCCCTATTTTCTCATTAAATTTGGTGACGTTAAAGAATGGACGAGGGGAAGATCGTTTCACAACTTTCGAAAAAAAGCCGAAAACTATTTTTTTTTTTCCTTTTTATTTAAGCGTGCTAACATTTCTGCGACAAAGAGAGCCATACCATTAAACCACAAGAAAAATTATAGACGGAATTTGTGGCGGTTTTATCTGTGTCCTATACTCATTCAATTATACTTTTACCAGTCAGCTGTGGTATGCAGAGTCGAATGAGATTTCCACATCCTACCAACTGTAGTTATTTGTTCGAAAGAAGATTTTAAAACATAAAAAAAAATACATATCTCATGGAATTTCCACATTCAGATTTCTTTAAATCAGCAAAATTTGACCGTGTAGGGAAATTCTCATGTATTGACTGTCGCCGGAAATATGTACTGAAAGACCTCTGCAAGTGCAAATTGACTCTTTTGTAATTTGTAGGGAACGAATAAACAAAAAAAAAAAAAAATTAAATTTAAAAAAATAAATAAATAGATAAAAAGAAAAACTATTAAATTTGAAGAAACTCCCAGAGGTCTCTAACGGAAAGGGAGATGACGCATCCGTAAAAAGAAAAAAGGATTTTCCTCTTGAAAAATGAGACGATATTATCTTTCTCTAACAGGCAGTGTCCGTCGAATCAACAACACCATTTTGCTGTCTGGTATTTTGGGCACCACTCTACGTCCCAAGACGTAGCGTCGGTTTGTCCCTTCACCTAATAAATAAAGGAAAGTATAGAAGAAATGTTTTCGCCTCTTATCCTTTTTCTATCTTTTCTTTTTGTATATTTCTTTTGGGACTTTCTTTGGGCAAGGCATTGCGCCGGCTAGTCAACGTGGGGTGAAACAGTGAAACCAAAATATGGAGTCAGATATCTTACGGCAACACAGCCTTGCCCTTAGCCCTTGACCTTCAAAAGCCTTCAAATCCCACAAATTCTTCTATTTTGTGGCTACAAGAAGTTATCCTTGAAATTAATCTAACGAACAGAAAACAATTTATTTTTTATAGAAAAATATCTAATCGAGTCCTAACTCTACAAAGACCTATAAATCTGTATTTATTATTGCTAAGTAAAATAAGGAATTTGTATACAGCTGTATGGCTTCAAATAACTAATAATAATGATAATCCTTAGTAAATTATTGAACAGTTCTATTTGACCCATAGACGGGTTTGGTTTCTTTGTCAGAGATCATTTGTTTGCACACAGTTAAAGGGTTTCAAGTATTGCTAGAGGTATATCCGTGATATTCGAATACGGAACAAAACGGAAATAAACTCAATTACGCATATAAGAACATTTAAATTGTTTATATGCACAATATACATGCCAGAGACATTACAAGAAAAAAATACATAAACGTATTTCATGGTAGAATTATATACACATTGTTCCATGAACAAGCAGTAAGTAGAAGTATAAAACGCAAAAAAGAAGGTTTACTTGACAGTTGTGTTATTTTATTGCATATCAACCCTTGTAGAGTGTTTAATGTCAAATCCTATTTATAGATTTGTAAACGGATAGTTTTTTGCTAACTTTATTTTAAACAAGTTGTTAGAGCTCATTTGTTTGCCCTCTAAAATGGTTTCAACTATTGCTATAAATTATTGATAATTCTATTTATCAAATATTCCTATATAATATAAATAATTTGCACATAGCTGTATAGTTTCAAATAACTAATAATAATAATATTAAGTATATGAATGAACAGTTCTTTTTCACCAATAGTTTGGTTTGGTTTGGTTTGGTTTGGTTTTATGGCATAGCAACCATTGTTGATTATTTAATCCCAAATTCATTTTATACATATAAGCAGTTCTATTTCAAACAATTCAGTTTAGCATAAATACACAGTTTTGTTCTATTTGACCTCTAGATAGGACCCTATCAGGTGCTACTACTCCAGGTCAGAGTGGACCTGGGAGCGATGGCAATAAAGTGGTACTCAGCATTCCCAAAAGCTCCAACATTACTGGAGCCTCACCATCATACTGTTTAGTGCCTTTACCAGGACACTCGTTAGGGGAGTCTTACCCCCTCTGCAGAGATGCAGTCGGTGTATTTTGCAGCTCCAGCCGACTGGGCCAAGATGGGTTTGGTTTGGTTTCTTTGGGTGAAAATATATGGCGAGACCAACGGTCAAAATAATTTACACGCCAAACATACGAAGTTCTTTCTGCTACAATAAAAACGGCACATAATAGCGACATTTCTATTGTAACAAAAAATAAAATTTGGTTGTTCTTGTTTAGCATTAATTAAGTATAAAATTATGTTTTTTATGATACATTTATGAACATCAATTTACAGTCGGTGAGTGATCTGTTTAGTGATATCACACGGCAGGATTTGAAATGAAGAGTTCCAATGTTTTAATACTCTAAAGGGTTTACACATATCAATGTGCTTCGGGAAGCAATTCTTATGATACTTATAACAATCTTATACATTCGAGGATAAAACAATTTCCAATCCAATTTACAAGTAAATGGTAATTGTGTGATCTGTATTCATTTCTTATATCAATCAAAAACCTTGTTGATGTAACAGAGCTGTATTCATTTTTTTAATAATTCAAAACCTTGATATAACAGGGATATCTATGAAGAATCCTTAATTCCTTAACTAAAAAGATGGTTCTAAGATTTGTACAGCCAAAGTGGAGACTCATTTCCAGTAGGTCCCCAAAACAGCCATTCATTTAAATAATTTGTGAAGGCCTTCTCTAAAATTACATTTTAAATGTTATCATTTGAGCTTTACTCGCTAAATACAAAACCCAAAACAAATGTCTAGAACCCATATAAATATCTATACCTACCAACTTACATCCAATTTTGTAAGTCTGTCGTACATTTTGTAATTTCCAAAATTAAGTTAAGCAATACATAAGTTGGTCGACTGTAGTCGAGGGCGACTCGAAGGCTTCATTTTCAATAGTCACTACACCGAGATGTAGGGGAGCATGCTACTCCTTTCCTTGGATTGCTCCACTTACCCTTGATCTATACCATATAATGCTGAGTACTAACCAAGGGGGTATCAATTACCATTTTTTTGAGTCTTTGGCATGACTCAACCTGGGATTGAACCCAGGACTCCCGGATCATGGCGAACACTAACCATTATGCCAAGGGGCTGGTTTATATATATATAAACCCTAATCCCTCATTTTTTTATATTTAAAAAAAAATTACCAGATGGTATATTTTTTTCAAACGTTAGCTTAACTCACTTAAGAATGTTTTAATAATTTTAGTTTCTTGGCAAATTTACAACGTATATATGATTTGCATTTCTCTAGCAATTTATGTTGAGAAGTATAAATATTTTTCTATAGAGTCTATTGTTAAGTAATAATATTTTATCATAGAAAAAAATACAATTTATTTAAAGAAAAACAAGGTAAGAAAACGGTAACAAATGTTATTAATCTTTTTATTTTTATTTTTTTTTTTAAAAAGGGAAGATTCATGAAGAAAATTTTCTCGGGGAATTTCGACACCTAAGTACAAAAAAAAAGAAACAAAAAAAAAAAAACAAAGAAAAACCAATAAAACCTTTTACAAGTTCAATTTTATGGATACAATCTTTGTATTATTCGTATGGAAAACACAAAAAAATTCTGATAAAAAAATTCATCATAAAGAGAGAATCAAACATCCCCCCCCACCTCGAAAATCATTTCTCCTTCTTTCAACTCGAATATGATGTGAATGAAATTTTAGAAAAAAAAAGTAACAAAAAACTTTTGGAGTTTTCTCAATATGAAGATATGCGCATACTATTTTCCTCCTGAGACTGTTGAGGAAATGTAGCTGGTTTAATATGGTTTTCTCGTACGAAATGAATAAAATGACAATTAACGATGAATTAACAACATATCTATTGTCTGAGCAAACTTAATAGAATCAGTACTAAATGAAACGAGCTAAAAAAGTACATAAGATGGCGTACGAAGAAATGGCCTTAGTGTACGTGTGTAAAAAAATGCAAGTTTTAGGGAAAGGAATATTTAAAATATGGTGACGTTTTCAATGCAACACAAAGTTCG
Source organism: Sepioteuthis lessoniana (assembly GCA_963585895.1). Classification (NCBI taxonomy): domain Eukaryota; kingdom Metazoa; phylum Mollusca; class Cephalopoda; order Myopsida; family Loliginidae; genus Sepioteuthis; species Sepioteuthis lessoniana. The sequence continues at coordinate 88,211,141 of OY757919.1, read as the reverse complement.
TTGGAAACGACAATGTCTCTGCTCCGTCGGATTAGAATTTGGTCTTGTTTCAATACATGCTGCAAGTAAGAGTGAGACTTGCGCGCTTTCTTTCTATATACTGCCTTGACAATAACGTCAAGCAGTCATTAGCTGAAGTCCTTTGGCAGAAAAGAGAGGTAATCAACAAGTAAAAATAACCTCATAATATCTGCAATCAAAGGAAAATAAGCGCATTCATGACAAAAAGTAAGTGAATATTTTTTTTATTTTTACATACTACAATCACGAAACATGCACAAGGGATTTTTTCTCTTCAAAAACTGAAAGTTTGATACGATGTCAATTACTACGAATCAGTTATGTCACATATTGCCTGACATGGTGGACAGGGAAAAAAGTCAATTTGACCCACGAAAAGTCACAATGCAACTCTTTTGCAAGGATGAAAAACACTGGAACTATAGGATCTACACTCCTCACTGGTTCCCGAAATAAAAATATTTTGGTGCCTGTGGCATGATGTTGGGCATTCGTTTCTGTGGGTGTGGGTGTCTGCCAGTCAGAGGACCCCTTTGTCTGTTTTGGCGCGAACCCCCCACAAAGAGCGTGCACGTGAGATTACCTACAAAACCGGAAGAGGACGAGGGAAGGGCGGTCCCAGAGAGAGCAGAAGAAACCAATCAACAGAACAGGGTAGTCAGCAGGAGAGAGCAGTCAATAGAAGTCGAGGGGAGCCGACTGCTAGGACCTGTGGACCCAGAGGCTAGGTTGGCCAACGTGAGAGGATGAGTCAGTGTTCTTTGTGTCTTTGTGGGAATTTCGCTCGAATACACGCTCGCAATAGCTCACAGATGCACAGAAAGCTATGCAAAAGTGTCAGAAACTTCTCTTTTCTTGCACTTGGAGCTAACCCAAGTCCGTGTTTGTTTGTTCTCTTTTCTTCCCCCCCCGGTGGTGTATGTTGTGTGTTTTTAAAGAAATGTGAAATACCCCTGGCCGGAGATGAGAGAAACCACTAGATCGGATGACCATGAGTGGTTTAGGAGGTTGAGATAGTGAGGTCCGGCCAGCGGTATATTGTCAGAGTGCCTAACTATCTTTGTTTCAAGTACAAGTGAGTTTGGATCCTATTTTTCTAGAATTCTCCCCGTCACATGCTCTTCGCCGACGGGTCTAAAAATACAGGAGTCTAAACCTTGTTGGGAACAAAACGTAATTGTGTCCTTTTCTTGTGATTCATGTGCGGAGCTTCCGACAATCATGTGACAGTTTTTCATGTGACTGTTTGAGAAGCGACTTCTACGTCTTTTTGATTAAGAAGGTCTTAGGGATTGGATGACTACTTCAACCTCTGCTATGTAAGAAGCACGTACACACAAATCACCTTACGAGAACTTGCACTACACCATACATACGTAAGTGTAACTTACGTCATTTATCACCTTGTTCTTGGAGCAACTACTGATTTATTATTTAGGAATGGGAGGTTTTGGGTGTATATTTATCAGAGTGAGATGATACAGCGTATGTAACTACTTTATGATTAGTACAAGTTGTGATGGTTTTACCTTCAGGTATGTGAGGAAAATATTTGATAACGCTTTCTCAGTCAGAGTGTTTTATCACATTTAAAAATAGAATTAGCCTGTCCTAGAAAAAGACCAATTTTTCCCTATTTTGCAGTCAAAATCTTGTGGGTCTGCGAACAGCTATACCCTGTCCTAGAGAGTACAAGTATGGTATTCAAAGAGAACAAACCTAATATATTTTACAATTACTTTAACTGGTGAATCAAAAGAGAACAAAACTAATAAATTTTACTATTACTTTAACTGCTGAATCAAAAACACCAGTTCCGAATTTCACGAACGACAGAGTTTAATCCTCAATGAAATTCAAGATAGAAAAAAAATAAACATTTATGTACACTATACACGTACAAAATTAACACCCATAAAAATATGTGTAAATTATTGATCATTGTAAAAACATATAAGTACCCAAAAAGCCAACATCTATTCAAACTTAGCCTCCTGTTATTTTTTCTATTTGCCTGTTTTATTCATCATTTATTTCACCATTAACCATTTTTTTTAACACAGTTACTCCTCAGTAACAATATTAAGCTACATTTTGTTAGAATAACTCGTTACGCTAATTGACTACACTCTACCCTACTCGAGGGAGATTGCTTAGTGTGTATTTGGATTGAATGGAGGTGAGTTTGACGGATGAGAAAGATATATATTTCCTTATGTATGACTACCCGCCACAGATAATAAGCTTGCATTAGAAGTAAAGGTCAAGGTTGCTTAATCGTCGTCAGTAAAGCAAGTTTGGTACAATTTGCTTAATGTAGTTCTTATTCCATTGAATGTGTTCAGTGTATCTTTTCGGTTTTTCTTTGATCTGGTGAATGTTTGTCAAAAGCATCGGAAAACAATATGAGATGAATCGGCAATCGTAGTTTATAAGTCTGAAAACATCGCAACAGTCGGACTGAGGTTGGTGGTTGAAATTGTTGTACAGCAACTTCTGTTGGTTGAGTAACTAATTGATTGATTTTAACGCGGCATGTCAATCCGTTTTGAAGTTATTTTATGCCTCGATGTTACATTATGCTTTTATATTTACATTTTTCTGCGTAAATGTGACGAATTTTTGGCACACATTTATATGATATTAAATACTCGTAATACAAATGATTTGCAAACAGATCTATTTGAAGTAGAGATGGGATCCTAAGTGGTGCAACCACTTTGGGTCTGAGTTGACCTGGGTGTAATGGTAATGAATACTCTTCACTCCCCAGATCTCCAGAACTGAAGCCTCACCAGCTAATACAATTATTATCATACCCAAGGTACTTTTTTTTGGTAGTAAGGGGTCTAACCCCTCACCAGGGGATACCGTCAGCGTATTCTAAGCTCTGCCGACAGAAGTTTTGTCGATAGAGGAGTTATCCCATTTTTGTCTATTTGGTGATGAAACAGAATACGGATGTGACACAAGGTCAATTTTTTAAGAGGTTGGTTGGTTGTTTGGGTTTTATGGCATATCACCCTTTGTAGGTTATCTAACGCCAAATCTATTTTTATGCAAATAGGTCTATTTCAAACAATTCAGTTTAGCATGAGTGTACAGTTTAATTTTCAAAAACATTTCTATTTAAAGCTATTCAGTTTATTCAAACATTTCTAATTCAGCCAAGTATAAATACAGATTTTGTTTATACACAGTTAAATGTCAAAACAGTTCAATATTAAACAAATCAGTTTGGTGTAAGTAGAGTTTCAATATCAAAAGCAGTTCCATTTGCAACAATTCAGTTTAGCATAAGCACGCAGTTTAAATGTAAGTACAGTTTAATTGTCAAAAATATTTCTATTTCAAGCTATTCAGTTTAGTCAAACAGTTCTAATTCAAACAATCCAGTTTAGCATAAGTATGCAGTTAGCTCTATTTAACCCATAGATAGGGCACTAGCCAGAGTGGACCAGGGAGCAACAGCAATGAAGGGGTACTCTGCATTCCCCAAAGATCCAGCATTGCTAGAACCTCACCATCAGATTGTTTAGTGTCCTACACAGGACACTCGTTGGGGGGGTCTTACCCCTCTTCAGAGATGCAGTCGGTGTATTCTATAGCTGTGACACGACGTGCGTTTAAATACTTAATTAAAATGTAAAAATTAGAACTCATGAAATATATGAAAATTATTATTGTTTTATATATATATATATATATATATATATAAGATCCTTAGAATAAGTATTTTTTGTTCAAGGCTTAAACTTACCGAAAAAGCTGGTTGATTGTTCCTAAAGGTCAGTTAAGTGCGAGAAAATTGTTTTTGATTTTAAAGGTCAGCAAATTTATTCAATTTTTCGGTTGTCAACTAACTTCATCGATCATAATGATGAAACGGGTCATTTCGTAAAATATTTTTCTCCTTATCTGAAAGGTCAATGTCAAAAGGGAGATTTAATTTTGCTCCACCCTAAATAAAGGTGAGCTGGGCATGGCTCACCCAGTCAGGTGAGGCTGAGAATTTTTTGTTCAACCCCATTGCTCTAAACCTGTTCTCATTTGTCAAAGCATCTAAAAAGGGTTTTCCCAATACCTGTAAGATTTAATCCTGAACTAGGATTGGCTGGCCAATGGGAATATGACTCCTAATTGTCTCTTATTGGACAACCAATCAGAAACCTTTTTTAGTCCAGATATTGATCTATAAAAAATGGGATGGAAAAACGAATCTTTGGAGAGGATGAGAAAAGGGACCAAGAAGAAACTCAAGACTGCCAAAGAAGCATTCCTTCCATTCTAGACCCAAGGTACTCCGAACAACCTTCAGACGTTACAAAAATTCAAAGTCCCAGACTCTAGAGACGTTAGTGTCACTCTAACTGCACCTCATCGTCCCTCTTCCTCTCTCGATATTCTTTCTTCTTCTGTTTGCCAGGAAAGCAAACCTCGTTTGTTTGTTATTTACTGCTTCACAAACGGGTTTCAATAAAAACGATTTTTTGTTGTTGTTAAACAACGGGTTTTCTCTATTCTTTGAGTTGCTAGATAATCTAGCCACTCATATTACCTGACCGTCAGAAGAAGATCCGGCTGAATTGTGACAACCCTCATCCGTGGATCTTTCAAACACAGCGTTGGCGCGGAAGGATTTGACAAAGCAAACAGTGGGAAGCTAATGTGGTAGTCACAAAACAATAGCCACAACAAGTACTGTGACTAGTAGTCACACCACATTGGGCTCCGTGACTAGCATATGACCACATAGCCCCAGCGGACTGGGCAATTTTTAAGCAGAGTACAGTTGGTTTGAAATCAGAGTTTTCCTTCTTCTTGGTGGGTTATTTTACCAAGGCTAAAGGACCCATATCGAAATTTTTGGAGTCACCACCAAAATCCAACTTTAAAATAAATTAACAAGATAAAAAAATACTGGACGTAAAGGTCCCAAGGCTAAAAATAAATAAGTCGAAGTTAAAAACAAACGAGACACTTATTACACAAGTTACAAATGTTTTAGTCTATAAAGCGGACAAAAAATAAACTACAGCTAGAGACTGCATAAAAGTCCTTATGCGGGAAATTATTCATTAACAAAATATAAAACAAAGGTAACATTAAAAATAGTATAAAAAATTACATGTATCTTACTTCCCTGTAAATAGATGAAACTGGCCCCACTTTTTTATTTCCAAGTAGGAGAAAGCTAAAAACTTAGTTCATGTTGTTTGTGAAGAGAGTTTGTAGTTTAGTCGATGACTTCTCTTTAGTTTATTTACTTTTCTTTTTTTCTTTCTTTCCTTTCGTTGTTGTTTGTGTGGAGAGTTTGTAGGTTGGTTGGCAACCTCTTATTCTTTTTTCTTTCGTTTCTTTATTCTTTTCTTTCTTTCCTTTTCTTTTGTTGTTGTCTGTGGGGAAAGATTGTAGTTTCGTTGGAGTCTTCTTTTTTCTTGTGTTTCTTTACTCTTTTCTTTTTGCTTTCTTTCTTTTTTTTTTTTTCGCTGTTGTCAGTGGGGAAAGATTATAGTTTAATCGGCGACCTCTTCTGCTTTTTTCTTTCGTTTCTTTACTCTTTTCTTTCTTCTTTCTTTCTGTTCGGAATCTACAGGCCCTTTAAACCCGAATTGTTCTGGTTTGTTTTCCCACGAAATAGCTAATAAACAAATTGGCTGCTTCTTGTCAGCACGTCTCAGAGAATTCTTCTTCTCTCTGCTTGACAATAAAAATGAGGTTCTACTCAAAAATCTCTCGGCCTGAATCTCTCAGAAACTACGTCTCTCTGTTAGGCCATTTAAAATAAACTTCTGCCACGAGCTACCTCCGGTACGTCTTCACCCTACGGTGTGTTATCGAGAAATGAAACCGAAATTTTACCTTCTTCTACTTCCAAATAGGAACTCTTCACTCTTCCCACAACACAATAGCAGCAGCAAACCCACAACGTTTCGGTAAATCCGATGCCAATAAGAACAGCCCTGTCCCTTTCTGCCACACCTCAGGTGGGTGAACCAAAGAAAAAACTTTTACAGTCCACTACTCTGTAATTAGAATAGCAAACCGCTGCTCTTCCCTCAGTGAACAAGTCCTCTAAAAAATGTTTTTACATCAGTCTGTCCTACTATTTACCCATAGGTAGGGGGGGGAAGAGGCGGATTAATGTCTTTGCCAAAAGATTTAAAAACATCAACACAAGTATGGTTTCGAACAGACAGAACTGGAAGCTCTATACTCAGGTCCACGAAAAAATGTACAACCCTCACCCAAACGAAAAAACAGAAACATGACAAATATTTCATTATAGAAACATTAACAGGTAAAAACCAAAACAGTTTCAACTGAGAGACTGAAAACGGTAATATCCACTCATGCTTATAATGACAGTAAAATCACCAGGGTAGTAACTGTACAGTGGACGACATGCCGTCACTAACACCAACAATACAGCAAGACGTAACACGGTAACCAACTGTCACACCCTCAGGCAGATGCGTACGCTTCGCAAGAAACAACACTTTGAACCCACCACCTGAATGAGTATCTCTCTTTTACACATCCTTACAGTAGATTTGCTACGTTGTGTGGGAATGTAGCAATTAAATAAACAGTTTTAAATAGAATATAAAATAAAATCTCTCATAATGCCTTTGACGGGAAGAACAACCTAAGCATGTCCCAAAAGTTTCTCTAGCGCCAAAAAGAAAAAAAAAAATGACCAACCATCAGTTGAACCCAACTATTACTTTAGTTGAACCCAACTATTACTATTACCCAACTATTACTTATTTCACCAGGCGTTTATATATAAGTAAATATGTATTAGTTTTTATATATACTTAATAGCATGGTTGCTTATCTGCGACCACTGGTTTCATGTCGTCTTTACACGACAATCATCAAAGCTTTTTCTGCCTGATGATTGTCATATACAGACGGCATGAAACCAGAGGTCGCAGATAAGCAACCATGCTATTAAGTATATATATAAACTAACATATATTTACTTATAATATAATAGCTCTATCACTGATATTGAGCACTCTCCTAATTACACCGTATTTGGTCTGCCACAAACCCACCAAGTGAAACAGTGACAAACATATACTGTTGTTATATAAGTCAGGAATGTATGTTAAATATGATACAATTTCCCAATAGAAATTAATGACAAATGTAAAAAAAAAAAAAAAGCATCTACTTATTTTGATGGCATAAATCCAAAAATTAATCAAAATTCTGATGGTTCTGCAACGCAGAACACTGCTGAAGAGGCAAGGACAAGCTCACAATTAACCTTATTCTATAGACCCCTGCACATGGACGTGCCAGTGTTAGTCGACCTGCAAGAACTTATTTACATCAACTCTGTGCGGACACAGGATGTAGTTTGGAAGACCTGCCGGGAGTGATGAATGATATGGACAGATGTAGAGAGAGAGAGAGAGAGAGAGAGAGAGAGAGAGAGAGTCGTGGAAATCCGTGCGGCTTAATGCTGAATGTAAAATGAAAAACGAAAATTCTGTTTTAAACGTATCTCACGGTATATAACTATCTAAAAAGCTTATATTAGCTTGGAATAAGACCAAAAATATGGGCACTCTGCGTGAAGCGAATTATCTAGTAATGGGCTGCGAGCCAATCTCGTTAACCATTACACCATGGGTCCACAGGCCACATGCGGCTTTCGAGGCCGATCCGTGCAGCCCTACACCCAACTTTCATTATGTTTTTTTTAATGTTCTATTTGAAGAAGTACCATTATAACTGCAGATGGAAAATCATTGAACTTCAATGTTCAGAAGATTTGAAGACCAAGTTTCTTGGTTGATACATCTTCCATTTCTATAAGAAACGTGTGATTCCATCTGGATGATTCCTTGACCTTATCACCAACACGCAGAAAGTAGCGAGCATATTTGGCACTGCATACTGCAGTGAACAGTTGTTTTCAAAAACGAAGGATGCCTTCAAGCGCTACTTTCGCAACTGTCAAATCATTACTTGTCTTTCTGGCTCCTTTTATCAAACTCGTAATTTAACCCTGATATAACACCTGTTGTGATTACAAACAACAGTAGATGTATTATCAATAAATTATGGTTGCTAACTTGTGAATTTAGCTGTTTTTTCCCCTTTTTTAAAAGCTTACTTTAGTCCTTTTAAGATCACGGCCCTGGACACTCCTGATTTAATCTTTGTTGCTCTCGGACTGAAAAGTTTAAGGACTTCTATATAACATCATGCGTGACAGTGGGATGTGCTAACACTAAATTATAACTATATTTATGGAGATAAGAGAGTCAGGAAAAAAAAGAGGAGTGATGAATATTTGGGGTTTAAATCGTTTCCGGGACTTCAAGGATTCTTCCACAGGATTGGCTCAAGGCATTCTCAGTATTGCAAGCTTACGACAAAATTCTCTCCACCAGATGGCGCTCTAAATCATTGCTCAGTTTAAAACCAAATAAGTCTTGCAATTTATTATAAGTTTGACATATTGGAATCGGGCAGTTCATGTTAAAGAGTTATAATTAAAAAAAACAAAAAACAACTTAATATAGCGTTTACTCTGAGGAATAATTTTTTTTCAACCAGGAGTGAAGTTTGAGTGTGTTTTGTACTCGAACTTTTCTAAACTGTATGATTGGTTTGGTTTGGTTGGGTTGGGTTGGCTTTTATGGTACATCAACCATTGTTGGTTATTTAATGCCAAATCCTATTTTTATATATGTATTAAATATATATGATTTGTAATGTCATTTTGTAGATACATTTTTTAACGAACCTGAACTCATTCTTTTGTACACAGTTAAATGGTTTCAAGTATTGCTATGTAACAGAAACAATATAACATCAATTATTTGTTTGCACACAGTTAAATGGATATACCTATATGATTTATTAATCATTCGTTTGCACACAGTTAAATGGTTCCGAGTCTTGTTATATATCACTAACAATTCAATTAAACATCAGTCACTTGCTTACACACAGGTAAATGATCAGAAAATTCTATTTCAAACAATTCAATTTAGCATAAGTCATTTGTTTGCACTCGGTTTAAATGTCAAACAGCTCTATTTGTCTCATAGATCAGACCCTATCAGGTACTACCACACAAGGTCAGAGTGGATTTGGGAGCGATTGCAATGAAGAGGTACTTTGAATTCTCCAAAGCTTCATCGTTAATGGAGCCTCTCCATCAGATTGTTTAGTGTCATTATCAGGATACTCATTGGGGGGGGGGTCTTATCTCTTTGAAAAAGTGAAGTCAGTGTATTCTGCAGCCCCAACCGACTGGGCTTAAACTTTATGAGCTCAGGAACAGTGTTAAGCAAATTGCATTTGAGTGAAAATCATAGCTCAATATGAATGTGTATAAAAAGCTATCTCAATATACATTGAACCCATGTGACTGCTAATGACTATTAATAATAATAATAATAATAATAATGTTTTATTTTTAGTTTCAGATTTTAAAATAGTATACCATAACAGCTCTTAATCCTTGATCACAATGCCTGGGACAAGTGAGGAAAAATATTTCCCGTCACTACTTATTTGGAGACAAAATCATTCGAAACTGTCTCAAAATAGATGCATCTCATTGATATGATAATGATTTATTACTGAGACAAGAAACTCAAAAAAAGATTGTATGTCCTGGAAGCTGATATAATAACAAGTAAAAAGAATATAGATTTGATGTCTCTGGCACAAAGCATGCATTTTTTACAGAACGTGTTCCAAATGACCGTCATTGCGCTAGTCTCAGTATTGACTGTTCATTTTTGTTTATGTTTGATATGGGGGGAAAACGTGCTGTAATGGTGAAGTTTGAAAATTATTTTAACGAATAAAGAACGCTCTGGAAGAATTCAACATTTGGCAACTGCTGAATTGAGAGAATTCTTTTTAAAGACACGGCATAAACAAACAAATTAGATAAATTGACTGATTGATCATAAGGGAGTGTGAATCCGCCTCGGGTTATATTATGCCTAGAAGTTAAGGAATCGCGTTCATTCTGCGTGCATTTTTGTATAGTTTTTTCTGAAGTTTTCTTCGTGTATACAGTGCTATCTAATACGAATAACTTTAAAACAGATCTATTCGACCCATAGATGGGACCCCTAACAGGTACTACCATTAGGGTCAGAGCGAACCTGGGAGTAATAAACAATGAAAGGGTCCTCCGCACTCAACTGATCCAGAGCCACAACATCAGATTCAGTTTAATGTCATACTCAAGACACCCATTTTCATCGGGGGGTCTTATCTCTTCTGTCACATATTCTAAAAAACTCAGAAAATAAGAAAACGGGTCCCACAGGAACTCACGTGAAATAATAAAATAAAAACTGGTCTTTGAAAAGGAGACATCTTTGACAAGAAAAATGAGTATATTATGAGAATCTTGTAACCTGTCGGAACCCCTTTCAACAACACAAACGGAAGTGTCCACTTCGACGGCCACCAAACGAAGATGAACAGAAATTGAACCGGCTTCATGCACCGACTTCCGGGACGTAAGCGAGAGAAAAAAATTACGAGTCGTAAAAATATTTCCCAACCAATCAGAAAGCGACTCTTTATTTAAAGAGAAATAGTTTTATAAAGAAAAATTCATGAAAGGAAGGACAACTTTACTGTGAAAGAAATAAAAAAAGTAAAACCATTAAACCAACAAATGCAGCTAAAAATCATAAAAAGGATATAATTAGTTAAACAATTATATATATATATATATATATATATATATAATAAAACAAAAACAAAAACAAACAACACACCTGGGAGCAAAGTCCCTACATGACTAATATGCACTCAAAAGTAACGATGCTGGTGGAAACAAACACAAAACTCTTCAATGGCTGTATAGTACTGGGTCAAAATACTTTATAATAACCACACATAAATATGTGGAGATTAAAAAGAAATAAGATAATAACATAAAAAAATGAATAAAATGCAAAAGTAACAGTTTCCCAGGAGGCCTCCGACAGGAAGCAAAATCTGCGCATGCCGAAAAAGGAGGCTTCTTGGTGTCAAAGAGAAACACTCTCATTAGCTTTTATCACCTCGGCTGAGATAGACCTTTTTCTCTTGGCTGCTAGTAGGGCTAGTCGCAGTGAGACACACGACGGACCCTCAAACTTGTAATTACCGAAGATGATTCCATCATATAGTTCAAACTCTTTGACTGGAAAAGCCTTCAATACTGGTCCAGGAAAACATTCCTCATTACAGAATAGTCGTAAACCCCCAAAATAAAATCTAAGTCTTGTAGGGAATAAATAAATAAATAAAAGCAAATTTAAATTGAATTAAAATAATTAGCAAAATATGCAGAAACTCCCAGAGACCTCTTACAGGAAGACGTGGACGCATACGCAAAGAAAAGGGACTGTTCTGACAAAAGGACGAATCTCACTCTCTTTTCGGCCGCGATCAGCGGAGTGACAACACCTTGCAAACTGGTGGAGGACGCCAATGCGTCTATCTTTAGACGACGCATTGGCTAACCCTTCCACTGGTAGTAGTCGTCTCTTTCGCCAACAACCCATGACTAAAACACTGGATTTAGACAAACTCTCAAAAGCGACTAACGCGTTACTAAAGCTTTATAAACCGAACACGTTATTAAAGCTTTAAATACCGAATAAAGACATATATATATATATATATATATATATATATATATATATATATATACCCAAGAAACAACTAACGCATTTTTAACACCTTGACTGGAAGATTCAACTATTTACTTTGTATTCAGGAAGAATTTCCCACCCACTGAATGGTTGTTGAACCCAGAAATAAAGGAAAAATATAAAAGATATCTTCGTCTCCTATATTTTACTATCTTCTTCTTTCATATAATTCTTTTACAGCCCTCTTATCCAATAAGTTAAACCAACAAAACAAAAGTGCAGTAAGAATAGAATAACCTCAGAATGGAGTCAGATAGCAAACGGCAACACAGTTTGCCCCTGGGACCCCATAGTCTGAAGGTATCGTTATCTTTTTCTTTCCATCCATAATTCCCGTATAACTTCGACAGACCAAAGGAAGAAAGTGAATCGGGAAAGAAGAAAGGGAGTCTGTCGATAAACCTCAGAATTTCCCAACAACATCATACACAACCACAAAAAAACACTTCCATATTCCCCATAAATATGGCCTATTCACCGGGAAAGCATAATAAAAACAGTATAGGTTCAATACGTAGGTTATGTTGAGACTATTGACCATTTAGTATTTGTTTGTCCAATCCTGATACCGAAGCAACATTTCACATTCGCTAATACTCATGGGAATCCAACTATTCTCCAATCAGCTAAGGGTAAATAGCACGGCAGATTGGTTTATTTAACAGTCTAGAAGGAAAATTGAATACAAACCAGTTATATACTGTTTAAAACTCGATCTTGTGACACATCGTGCACGGATTGGAGGGGTTGAATAAATACAGCACTAACAAAATTCCTAGTAATCTATGTTTACAAAAGATTTTTAAAAATGCTTTGTAAGGAACTTCTAATCTACTGAAGAGAGTGTTATAGACGTAAAGAGAATATAAACAATGTATATGATAAGTATCACTTTAACATCAGAATTTGTGCAAACAAAATACATATATTCACTAGTTTCTTTTACCCTTTGTATCGGTATGGGATTGTACTTGTGCCCAGAACAATCCAAAAAAGCTTGGTAAATGGACGAGAAGAATCTGAAAGGCAGAATCTGCATTTGTGAAGTGTACCAGCAAGGCTGAATGAGTTACATCCCTTTGACAATATCGTTTAAGTCTCGGACGGACGAGAGAAGAGGAGAGGGAACGCTGAGTCAGTGAACGCGTCGAGTAAGAAAGAGACAGGAGAGCGAAGGAAAGAGGCTGAAGAAGAAAGGGCTGTTTACTAAGAAGTTGATTTCACGTGGTTTTCTTGTTGTCAAGGAGGCATACCCTTCACCCTCTTTTGTGTATTACATTCATCCCCCCCCAAAAAAAAACAATTTAAATTACAAAATGACCATCAGCTAACTCTTGTCGCGACCCGTTCACAAACATAAACAGATCGGATAACTCACCCCTACAAACACAACATCCGGGTACGGCCGGAAATGACGAAGGCCTTTTACGACCCTGGCCTGCGGTTACAGCTACGAAAAGGGAATAAATTACATCTAACAACATTTACATAACACATCTGCCAAAAAGAACTCTGTAAAAATGTAATGAATTATCTTCGGTAGCCAAATCAGGCTAAAGAAGACTTTATTTCTACGCCCATTTTTTTATAGAAGAACTTTCTATTTATGTGGCCCGGCAGAGTGTGTTATATAAAGAAGCAACGCGTTCAACCATTAGAGTTCGTTTTACGAAGCTCTCAGGAGCCCGCTCTCAGAGCGATGTATCCACAAGGCTGAATCCTACATCTCGTGGTTGCATTCGCCTTTCCATCACATAGATATGCAAAACAGGTTCTTTTAAGGACCATTAGAGGTCTTCTTCAGCGGGTTGGAGTATCTCTGACGGTCCTTACAGACTCATCGAAGTAGACGGCCCGGAGGCAAACACGAAGAGGATGCTAAGACCATCCGGTCTTAACCATTCGGTCGGTTCTGTTGTCCGTTCGTCCGTTTGGCTGCGCAGCGCTAAAGGCACGGGTTAGTCTTTAGCTACCGCTTCCCTATCGGTGCTGCGCTAAGATACCGCTAATCTTAGCCGCGGCCTCCTGGCCTGTTCGCTCGATAGTGCTGAGCTTTGGCACGGCAAAGCCTTAGCTACCGTCTCCGATACGTCCGCACAGCTCTGGCACAGCAAAGTCATTGCTACCGTCACCGGTACGTCTGCACAGCTTTGGCCTTAACTATCGTCTCCGATACGTCCGCACAGCTAGGGGCATGACAAAGCCCTAGCTTCACCGATTCGCTCGCTCAACTTCGTATGTGTTAAGGCTTGGCAAATCTTGGCCACGGTGAGAGAGAGAGAGAGAGAGAGAGAGAGAGAGAGAGAGAGAAAACAACAACAACAAAAACAATGCGGTGGTATGTGTTTCCTTTTCTTTTACTTTAAGAAGAGAGATTGGTTGGTTAGGTTTTATGGTATATCAACCCTTGTGTTGTATATTACAGTTGTGTCTTGATGAACAACGAGGAACACGTATATATAAAAATATAAGATTATATTTTTATTCTTGACAATGATACTTGAGCGAAGCAGGAAAGCAATGGCAGAGAGTTCGCACACATGAAGGGGTCATCGGGAGTCGGATGAGCCAGTGAACAACTGACTTTAACCAAAATTCGTGAACTCATATAGCCTACAACTCTCACTTGACCTGCAGCAATTCCTCTTTTTCATTGGTTATGATTACGCCCACGTCTCACTTTTTTGTTTTCCATTGGTTACAGTTCACGTCCATTTGTTGCTTGTTCCCATTGACTACTTGCCCAAGCCTACTTCTATGGGTGGACGTATCCGCCACCATTCGACGAGTTCAACCACGTCCATAGGTCAAGGTGATATTCCGGTAATCACCTTGTTGATATTATCTTCGGCCGGATGAAGCTTTCAACAACATCCGCTGTGTTTAACACCTGCAGGACATGGTTCCGGTAATCACTTTGTTGATATTATGTCCGTTCATTTGGTCCGTAGTACTAAGACATGGTTAAGTCTTCGTCAACACGCTCGCTCGACTCTACCCGACCAAGCTGCCAATACCGACATCGACCACGACGCTTCAGCAATACAGCATCTAGCCTATGTACGACTCACTGTACGGGCTAGCAACCACATCGACACCCCTCCCCTGGTTAACCCAACGCACTATTAAAACCGGGACATTGATTCACCAACCTCGACCAACATCAGCTACTCGCAACAATCGTCCAGCTGCACCTATCTACGACTCGACCAACATCAGCTACCTGCAACGATCGCCCAGCTGCACTTCTGCGACTCGATCAACACCAGCTACCCGCAACGACTGTCCACCCGCACACTTCTACGACTCGATCTACATCAGATACCCGCAACGATCGATTAACTGCTTCTCGACCTCAACCATACCAGCTACCGACACCAACTAACTGATCAAAGACACAACTACCACGAACTTTACGCCCTTGTAAAAACGATAATAAATTGTCATCTTCGTTAAATGTGTTGCCTCGCCTTTGTTTCCTTCATTGTCTTTTGGCTGTCATTACCCGCACGCTTAACTTAAATCATTTGCGGGGTCGACATGCTTATCGGTTCCGCAACACTCTGGTGTGAAAAACTCTCAAGGAGTAAAATAGTAAGTAAAGTTGGCGACCATAGTCAAGTGCGACCAGAAGGCTCCCTTTTTAATAGCTCCTCCACTTTACCCTCGATACATACCTTATACTGCTGAGTGTTAAGCAAGGAAGTATCAAGTACGATGTTTAAAGTCTTTGATATGACGCGACTTGGGATTGAACCTAGGTCTCCCGGACCATTAGCGAACACTCTACCCACTAGACCAATGAGCCGGTTATAAAGAGTAAAATAATACTACCAACTGTTGTCGGTTTCCGAAGGTTTGGTAAAATGATTGGACGAACTGGAAATCAGAGGAAGAATCGTGACTATACAGACGAAAACATCGTTAAAATCGGCTAGAATACTAAGAGTTCTGGTGACCCGAGGAGACTTGTTGTCACTAAGATTTTCTTCAAAGATCAATAGCTAACTTTATCTTCTCTAGATATATACATATCAAAATGGATAGGTCCGCGAATGATTTCAAATTTGGTAGTTAGCTTTTATTATCTTTATTTCATATCGATTTTCAGGCGATTTGACTTGTATGTTCCGGCTTTTTCTTTACTGTAAAGAGTGTTTTGATATTTTTAGTCTAGATAATGTGTTAAAATGTCTCATTGGAGTAAATTGTCCATGAAGACCTCTCCTTACCGTTATATATAAGTATGTGTGGAGGAATAGTAATTCCCGAGGTTCCGCGAAAAGTAAAACTTCGAGTGTTAGTTCCATAATAATACAACACAAATTTGCACAAGCAATGTAGATACGAGAAATTTGACAAAAAACAAGAACCTTAAAAAATAAACAATTTTATATTTTATCAACTCGACAATGGCAATAATTATACACAAGGTGTTCATATGTGTGTGTGTGTGTGTGTGTAAATGTGTGAGTATGTCCGAATTAAAGAAGATACACTTGTATGTAAGTACAAGCCAATGTGTATGTATATGCGTGTGTCCTGGTATGTATGAATTTTCGGACACTCTCCTACCGTAGTGTATATTAGCAGGTCATCTAGCGTCAATCGATCGTGCCATGATGTAACTGTCTGGGGATCTGTCGGTCTCTGCTTTGAACTAAGAAACGTTTCTATTTATGCTTTTCGGTAAAATAAAAGTGAATCAAAGTAAAATATTTTCATTACAGGTCAAATAAAGTTCAAATGCGCGGACGTCGGCGAAAACGCAACCCGTGACCCGTCTTAACCTATCAGATTCACACAAACTACTTATTTATTTTGGAACCTAACTATTTTTGTTTCTGCGACAAATTTTTCTACAAGTTAGTTTTGGATTCGCTTTTTCTAGAATATTCTATTCTATGTGTCCTTCGCTGATTGGTTAAAAAACATTAAAGTTTAAAGTGAGAATTTGATCCTTTTTTTCTTCTGGAATATTCCTATCAACGTGTTCTGAGTTGATTTATCTAAAACTAAAGAAATGTGTCTCCTACGTAGGTATTCTGTGTGTGCACGTATAAGTAAGTAAAATTGGCAACCATGGTCGAGGGTGACCAGAAGGCTCCCTTTTCAATAGCTACAACACCGAGGTGTAAGGGAGGGTGCTACTCATTTCCCTGGATTGCTCCATTTTGATACGTACCTTATACTGCTGAGTGTTAAGCAAGGCGGTATCAAGTACCATTTTTAAAGTCTTTGGTATGACGCGACCTGGGATTGAAACCTGGTCTCCCGGACCATTGGTGAACACTCTACCCTCGAGGCCAATGAGCCGGTTGCGCACGTATAAATATATAAATAAAATCCACAACCGAGTACCCTACAACGGGGAAAGGAACTACGTAGACTACACGAGGGATAATAAGGTAAGAAATCGTTTTTAGACAATATAAATAAGTGTCACGTGATCTCCCACTGAGAGAAGAGAAAGAAGGAATTACTACTATTCCTCCGTGTTTGAAAAGAAGAAAGACATTTATGTTTATGTACTATCCGTTAATAATATAGCCGGCGCGTTGAATATGTGTATCCGTGTCTGTAATAAAAAGATTGATATATTTTAATGTTCCCACGTGTTGAAGTTGTTCATTTGTATCGTCTACTATCAAATTGCTTAATTTATGTTTGTTTTTCAGCTTCTATTCGCCTTATGTTATTCTCGCTTAAATTGTCCTATGAATTCCTTTAAAAATATTATATGGGAAACCAGAGTTGTCGACTGCTATAATTAATATTATTACATCTAAACCTAGAGGTCCATATCTTCCATTGTTCTAGGGGAGGAAGAACTAGTTGCCTTGGTGGGTGTGTGTGTAGTGTGAAATTTGGAAACCCCTTGCCAACGGCAGTCAGTCTAGCCATAAATTAACCCCCACATAATATGCCAGTTCCTACATGCCCGAGAAAGGACTCTGAACAAGGACTTATTCTACGAAGGATCAAGTGCCAGACCGCCCCGTCATCACACGTGCGAAATGAATAAACTCCCCGTTTGGTGATAACAATATTTAAAGGCACCAGTTCCCATACGCTTTTAAATGGTTGCTCATCTGGAGATCTTTTTATTTTAATTTGCCGTCACATTAGCCTAATAATAATAATTCAATAAGAAACCATTTTTAGGCCACAAAAGACCATTCTTGGTAACATACCGAACAAAACCAGCTACATAGTGTTCTTTTGTGAGAGAACGAGAACACACTAGAACTCATGTATAAATTCAGTCGTACACACGTATTTTCAAGGTCATGGGGGGACTTTTCTCCTTTGTCCTTTCCTTTCACCTGTAGTCTATGCAGATGTTTTATAGGTATGCATTCGCACACGTATATATGCTTGTGCACTTACGTATGCATCCACAAATATTGTTTTTAAGATCTAAATTTTTTGACATTTCTGTGAATACGTCTGGGTTGTTTTTGCAATATGTTGAGACATATGCAGAGAGTTATTCGTCGATATGATTTTTGGAGTATTCATACATGTAGTTATTCTGCTAATTCGAAATTTCTTATTACTGTTGCCGGATATTCCCTCTTTAGGAGGGTTATGTGTAATTTTTCTACGTGCTTGGGTGTAAGGCATGGATTTATGCAGCTTTTTGGGTGATTGTGCTTGAAATAGAAGTTTTGCTGAGTGTCTGTGGGTTTATGGTAAATGTATATGATAATTTGTTCATTTTGATTTTTAACGAGGATATCTAAAATTGTGTTCTATGGTGAATTTCATTTTAGGGTGCAGCTTGTGGATGAAACAATCGTCCGGGTATCTTTTTTCCTTATCTTATAAATTCTGTTTTTATATCATTGCTGTATTTTCCGCTATGATTTCACATGGATTTTCCCCTAAGAATGTTGAGGTTAGGGCGGTGTATGTTGGTGCCATTTTAGTTCCCATAGCCGTTCTTTGGGTTCGGATGTAATTTTTGTTGTCGAATTGGAAAGCATGATTATTTAAGATTAGTCCAATACCATCAGTAATATTTTTTAGTTAAACTTTGGGTGTAATATTTCTGATTATTTTTCTATCCAGAATGACCTGTTTTTCTAATTCATGTGAGATATTACAGCATAGGTTGGTGACGTCAAATGTTACCATGTGTTAGTTGGTATCAGTTTTTTTTTTTTTTTGTGGTATGGAGTTTAAAAAGTGGATGTCATCTGTAATGTAGCTTTCTATTGTTGAAGTAGAATATCTGTTAGTTTGCTGAGACTATTATTGGGGTATGATGAGCCTGCTACTATAGGTCTAACTTTGAAGTCATTGGAGTTTGGAATTTCAATGGATTCAGTTTTTTGTTTCTAAAGCTACTTCTATTTTCTCGGACTGGTGGATTTTTGGTATTACGTAAAAATTGCTAATTTTAGGAATTAATTTAGTTAGGAAGTCTTTATTTTAGTTAGTCTCGTTGTGTATTGTGCAGAATTTTATAATTTTTGTGATATCACCGGCTATGTTTGTATTGATTAATCTATAGTTGGCTTCATCCCTTAGAATTTCCAGGATTTTTGTTCTGTAATATTTTTTCATTTAAAAAGGACTACAACGCTTCCTTTATCTGCTCCTTTTATAATTATGTCGTTCTCCTGTATATTTTTACTGCTTGTTGTTGTTCGGATGAGAGATTGTTATGTGTATTTTTTTCTAGCAAGTAAATTATCCAGAGATTTTCGAAGGTAGTGTTTAACTTTTATTATTTCCTTTGTCCGGGAATAATTTGGATTGTTTTTTACTGGGGAGTCGCCTGTATTTTCTTTCTCATGGAATTTCTCTATCTAAATTTTCATTCAATTTCTTTAAGGTCCCTTTAATTCTCTTACATTGAACAAGCAAAATTTTAGACCTAGTTTTAATGAATCCATCTGATTTATGTCTAATTTATATGTCAATTGATTATGTTAGATTTTATGTTGTTGGTTTTGTGTGGTATGTTACCGAAACTGATCTTTTTGTTTGGCCTGTGTTGCCTAAAAATGATTTCTAATTGTGTTATTTCTAGGGTAATATGTGCTGCCAAGAAAAAAAAAAAAGGTTTCTTACCTTGTTGTTACCCCAGGAGAAGTCTGAGTAGTTCCTTACGCCATTGTGGGGTGCAATATAGTGGATATTGTTCATTCATGTATACATGTGTGCGTGTACACATAGAGAGAGAATACATACTATATATATATATATACACACACACACACACACACACGAGGATCATTAAATAAGTTTCCAGACTTTTTTCGTATGGGCACTTTTATTGATAGTACACATATGAAACTCTCGTCCCTTTCGAAGTAATCTCCTCCGGCTGCAATGCATTTATTGTACTATTCCAACAACTTCTGGAAGGCCCCAGGGAAGTCCTCTTGTGTGAGCGTGTCAATGACCTTCGCCACAGCCTCTTTTATCTCCTCAATTGTCTCATAACGACAGCCTCTGAGTTTAAGGAATAACCAAAAGTCACAGGGAGCAAGGTCTGGACTATAGGGAGCCTGAGGAACTGTCTTGATGTCCATCTTGGTCAAATAGTCTGTGACAAGGATAGAGTTGTGGACTGGTGCATTGTCCTGCTGGAAATGCCACTGACCCGATTTGAAGAGTGCTGGCCTCTTCCCTAGGAATCTCTTCCTGAACTCCCTTAAAACCTCAACATAGTAACCCTAACCCTTTGGCCAATCAACTCTGGTGTATTGACTTCCTTACTCCTCCCACACCTCACATCATCCTTCACAGACTCCCTGCATTCCTTGAATCTCTTATGCCACTCAAAAACTGATGCTCGATTCATGCAAGATGGTCGAAAAGCAGTCTGAAGCACTCCATACGTTTCTGTTGCATTTTTTCAAGGTTTAAAACATAATTTTATTGCATATTGTTCTTCTAAAGGGTCCTCATGTCCAGATTGCATTTTTGAAATTCACTAGCTGTGACAATCAGGCTTTAGTAGGGTGTATTCCAATTCCTGATGTAGCTGTTTATTTGAACCTAAAATCATAAAAATTGGTCTGTCATCTCATAAGATGTATAGCAATAACAGAGAATTTTCAAGAGTCTACGACAATGTTAAATGCTTGTATAAAAATAGTCTGGAAACTTATTGAATGACCCACTTATATAATTCTAATTACAAAAGTTTCAGTGTTGTAGAGTTTATCAATAAGCAAGTTGGCAACCGAATTCGAGGGCGACCTGAAGGCTCTCTTGTCAAAAGCTACTACAACGAAGTGTAGTGGAGGACGCTACTCCTTTCCCTGGGTTGCTCCACTTATCTTTGATCCATACTTTATAATGCTGAGTGTTAAGCAAGGAAGCATCAAATACCATTTTTTGAGTCTTTGGTATGACTCGACCTGGGATTGAACCCCGGTTTCCCGGATCATCAGCGAACATTCAACCCAAAATAACTAACAATATGTTTTAATTGTATAATGTTCCACAAGAAATCATTTCCTGTTATATTTGGTTTTTGAAGAAAAGTAACTTTTTATTTAAAAAAAAAAATGAAAAAGAAAAAATTAAATTGGAAGGAGTGTATTAATTGTCAATACTGTATGCATAGATGATTTTGTGTTATGGTATATCAACATTCATAGATTATTTAATGCCAAAGTCGTATCCGTAGAACGTATAGCTGGAGGGATAATAGAGTTTATACCATTCCCAAAGAACACAATAGAACGACTGGATTCGAACTCGTTTACTACGATGTCACAGCCCTAAACGTTTGCCACTACGCCATGGGGACTCACGTACTGTATTTATAAATAGGAATGTGTGTTTATATATCTAAATTCATGGTAATCTGTCTCTCTCCTATACATATTGAAATTTACAGTTGTTTGTAAACAAATATGTAAATTCTGGTTAATGCGCATACATACGCATAATTTTCTGCATGTGTTACAGAAATAGATATTTTCGGTCTACACCAAATGTAGCACAAGGTCAGAGAGATAGAACTGCCAAAGATTGGCGAAACCATCTTGTGAATAACTGTTCTAAAACAGAATTACCAAAAGAGGTAGCAGATATCGTCAGTCTTATCCAGGAAGTGAACCCGGCTACTGTAGTTCAAATCCTGGACGAGACTGTATTTTACATTGCACTGATACCTTGGGAAAAGGTATGTATACAACTATTATCCCCTTTAGTTAGGGGTAAATAATAGGACAGACTGAGCTCTTTAACCTTGTTATGGCAACCACTCTAGTAGAAGAAAAACAGAATTCAAACCTGTCAAACACCGCTTAAAAATTCACTGTGTCACATCCTGCTCGTGCGGAGGGGTTGAGTAAATACATCTATCTCTTATCTTATGAAGTTAATATTGTTCTAGGAAAAATTTAATGGAGCTTTGTAATGAAATACTCTTTAAAAAATTAATTAAGTGACTTTCGGGAGATTTATCAACTTAAACATTTCTTTTTGTTTCTTGTTCGTAATGATTGGTTTTACGGCATGTCAACCCTTGCTGGGTTATTTTATACCGAAGTCACTTTAATAGTAATGGTCTCCAATTACACAGGGTACAGAAATCTAACTTCATAATAATTTCAAACAGATAAACACTCAATTATCTCAAGCAGTTCTATTTGATCCATCAATAGGACTCTACCGAGTATTACCACTTCGGGTCAGAGTGAAAATGAGATTAATGACAACGAAAGGAAGGTTTTACTCTTCACAAAGTTCCAGAACTAGAATCTTGCCACCAGGTGTTTCATATCACACCCAGGATCCTTTTTTAAGGGATTCTTATTCTTCTGCAGAGGATTTGTCTGTTTTGTTTGTTCTCAACAATAATATGTAATTATTGTACATCCACCGGCAATTGGCCCGATGAATAGAATTTTCGCCAATGGTCCGGGAGACCGGGGTTCAATCCCAGGTCGAGTCATAGCAAAGAATAAAAAAATGGTACTTGATGCCTCCTTTCTTAACACTCAGCATTATAAGGTAAGGATCAAGGGGAAAGTGGAGCAATCCAGGGAAAGAAGTAGTGCCCCCCTACACCTCGGCGTAATAGCTCTTGAAAAGAAGCCTTCGGGTCACCCTCGACTAAGGTCGCCAACTTTAATTTTACTTACTTATTGTACATCCGAAGATTGGGGAGCTACCATAAACCCAATTAGGATTGTTTGATTAGATTTTTTAAAATTATTTTAGACAACTAGTTTATCTTTTTTCGTAGTTTTAAAATTTGATTTCTGGATGATTAGTTACGGCTTGCAGCAACATAGCTTCCAACTGATTATTGTGTTTTGCACGAGACTTTCTCTTTGTGAGAACGTATTTACCACCACAAAGAAGAATCTTTTTAAAGTGGTATAATGGTTTGCTCACGCTTCCAGGTTTGTGCCACATCTAAAATACGCCTAAGATTTTATGGTCTCATATTACATTTTACCTTCGAAGTGGGGTTTGGTTAGTAAATATCAATAGCTTCTCTCTGGGTCCAATGATCATGAATTTCAAATCCCGCATCAAACCGTTTAGGAGGCGCAGTTAGCTTAACGGTTATTGGTGTGGGAATTAAATCAGCTACCCGAGTATAAATCCTGGAGTAGTCCGTATGCATTTCAAATTGATCCAGTACTCCAAGGAAAGGTATGAATCCAGCTATCTCTCTAGCAATGAGTAAATAAAGCTGACTGGGTTCTTTAGTTGGTAGGGTGTTTGGGTTTTACGGCATATCAACCTTTGTAGGTTATTCAATGCCAGATCCATTTTTATACAAATAATCAGTTATATTTCAAACAATTCAGTTTAGTATAAGTACGCAGTTTAAATATCAAAACAGTTCTATTTCAAGTAATTTAGTTTAGCATAAGTACGCAGATTAGTTTTATTTAACCCATAGATAGGGTCCTATCAGGTGCTACCACTCCGAACCAGAGTGGACCTGGGAGCGATGGACATGAAGGGGTGCTCTACACCCCCCAAAGTTCCGGCATCACTGGAACCTCACCGCTAGATTGTTTAGTGTCATAAACAGGACACTCGTTCGGGTGGAGGTGGGGGGGTTCTCACCCCTCTCCAGAGGTGCAGTCAGTGTATTCAATAGCCCCAGCCGACTCGGCAAGGGTTCTTTAGCTTTGGTACGGCAACCTGCCCGAGGCGGAGGGGTTGGGTAAATGCAGTGTATGGGAAAGTGCTCTTTCGAATGATTAATATAGACTTGATAGTTCTACATCAAGCCGTCTGGCAGTCTACAGAGGACAGACAAACAAAATCTTTCTAATTATTGATATAGATATCGATACTTTTGTGTGTGTGTTTTCATGTGAAGAAAAGTTAATGAAGCTTTTTGTGTGTTAGTATCTGTGCGCTCGAGCGTGTGTGAGACAGAGATTGAGAGTGAAAAAAAGAGAGTGCCAGAGAGAAAAATTTTCTGTTAGATGCAGTATCTATGTATGTATACAACACGTGTCTGCATCCTCTTAAGTGCTATAGAGTAATCATCGCTGGTATGGTGATAAGAAAAAGTGGTAGTTTCCTGCAAAAAGTTAAAAATATGGAACAAGATTCATTGGTATGTGATGACAATGCAAGAATTAGCCACAACAAAAGGAAGAAAATAAAAGTTCATAAGTAAATGTACAGTGAAATGTAAAATGGTGACAAGTGGAAAACTACTGTAATGTTTCGACTTCCAAAACCATGAAATACTTGCTAAACTTTACTAAGTCTGGCACAGGGTCACTCAGAAAGAACCGATTTTTCTTCATTAACAAATGGTCGGTCTGACAAGTGCTTAAAGATCTATACAAATTCTTGTTTAGTCTGGCACCGGGGAAAATAAGGCTACTCAGTGAAAATCAAATTCCATACACAGCCCTGTCGGTGGGGTATAGAATAATAAATTTTCACTTTTTAGCATAACTTTTTCTTTTCTTTTTTTTTTGTTGGGCCCTTTAATTTGCAAATGATGCAAGATAATTGATCTTACTCTTTTTTTTTAAAAATCATTCGTTAACCTTAACATAATCACGACCCTAGAAATGAATAAGTAAAATGACATTAACCAAAGCGAGGGAAATTATAATTGATAGAATTTAACACCGATAGGTGTTGAAAGTATATATTAGTAGTGTCCAACAGTTCGGTTAAAGATACGAACTGTTGGACAACTTACACAGGTGACGTGTTAATAATTGTGAAAGTATAGAATACACATTTTTTAGCCTTAAAATAATCAACCCAAAAAACATACATAAGAACATTCTAGAAATTTCGGATCAGAATCACATTAACATTGAAGTTACAGTTTTTATATTTTTCAACCAATCAGCTAAAAACATAGAATAAGAACATTCAAGAAAATCCGGCTCAGAAACTAATTAACAGAAATTTTTTAGGTTCTAAAACAAATAAGTAAATATACGAATCTGATTGGTCAAAAAATGTCTGCGCGCTTGAATTTTAGGACCTGCAATAAAACTTAACAATATCCTATGTTTTGATCCACTTTAGTGACCCCAAAAAGTATAAATAACGAAGAATTTAATTAACTAAGACATTCTACTGCCAAAAGTTCATTCCTTCCACTACCAAAAAGACTTTCCACTACGGGAGGCCATGAACGGACAGCAAAAAGCCACGCCATAAGACTCAAAGGGAAAAGGAATGCAACGTTCTTTTACCAATGCGACATGTTGTTGCCAAAGATCGTAAAAAACGCACGTCCAAACTTACGAAAACAAAAGGCACATACTTATGGTCTATAACTTATATATATATACACACACACACACACACACACACACACACACACACACACACACACACACACACCCATGTATGTAAGTAAAGTCAACTTTTTATCTTCTTTACTTGGACACATTGTTTTAACAGACTTTCCTAACATGTACACACACCGCACGGGCGAACAAATCATATTTTCATTCAACTGGCTACATACACACATAGCATAGACATTGTATTTCTAATTATTTTTATCTTGTTTGTTATGATCATTAAATTGTTTGTTTCTTAATGTTCGTTGTTGTCATATTCCATTTGTTTACGTGCTTGTAAAATTTGTGTTGTATTTGTGGTGGAACTAAACGTGAAAGTAACTCCCGTAAATCACAGCAACTAACCCATTCACTACAAAGGTTTGTGTCGAACCAACTACACTTCTTCAATAAACTGATAGCAAAAGAATGGTGCACCACAACATTCAGAGTTTTTCCTCCTGCTTAACCATCCGCCCTACCAAAATTAGAGAGTCTAATCTATCTTTTTATTTTACGTATAGTTGGTGATTAATCAAATAAAAATCAAGTATAGAATATTTTAAGCTATTTCAGGTATTCGAACTGATCTTTTTGGTCCAGACACAGCTAATGACGTGAACAGACGGAATCGCAAGCATCACTGGTATTTCTACCAGTGATGCTTGCAATTCCGTATGTTCAGATCTGTTATACTGTTATTGGAGGTGCCTGTGGTGTAATGGTTATCGTCGTAGGAAATGGACACGGCGATGCGAGTTCAAATCCTGGACGAGGCTGATTGTATTTCACATAGCACTAATACCCTTGGGAAAGGTATGAATCCAATCATTCTCCCTCCAGCAATGGGTAAATAGTAGGGCAGACTGGGTTCTTCAGCCTTGGTAAGGCAACTAGTCTAGAAGGAAAACTCTGAATTCAAACCTGTTAAACTCTGCTTAAAAAATTGACCTTGTGTCATATCCTGCCCGAGCGGAGGGGTTGGTAAATATGGATACTGTTATAGTTCAAAAATTGTATTCGTAACAGCATCATTGGATTTAACATGAAATGAGCACGTAAAGCTTTCATTGTTGTAATTACAGACTCACCAGTCTTAAAAAAGTTTCAAAAGCAAACGCACCGTGGCACTGGTTTAAGCCTAACAAAAAATCAAAAGAGTAAAACATTATCTAGATGGAGCTACCCTTACTACTTGCCTAAGCTCACTTTATAATAACTTCGATATCCCACTTTTAAAATTAATTTTCCCAAAAAGGAAATAGCTCAGAAAAAGAAACAAAACAGACTTTAAACTTTTTTTATGGGGAAATTGTAAATGGAAATTAAGTCTGATTTGAAAATCGAAATACCAGGAATCTGAAAAGCTAACAAAGCCAGTCACCAATTCTGGATTATACATACTCGTGTTGATAGATTAGCGGTATCTATTATTTGAAAGGTAGTGTTGATAAGTTTTTCCTAAAATTTTAACAAATGTCAACCAATTGTAATTGGCAGTTTAAGGTCAGTTGAGAACTTCGCTGTGATTGGATAATCTCAGTTAGGTGACCGAATGATCCTAGACGTTAGATTGAACCTTTGAATTAGTCTGGTAAGAAACTGCAGAGCGAGCGGTTATCAAATTTTCACTGATTGTCCGATAACTGGCTCCCAATTTGCGTACGGTCGGGTCAAATGTGATATCAAGACGTCGAAATTGATAAAGTTATGTTCAGAGAAAAATAATTTTTTATCCTTCATCCCATCAGCAGATAGCGTGGAAGGACGAGAGAAGGTGACAGCCAGGAAGACAACATGGTAACGAGAGACGATGACTATATAACACTAGCCGTGTTTACCCATATTACATATGTTTTAGAATATGGTCATTATTAAGAATAAAGGCGGTAGAGTCACTTTTTATAAAAGTCTAAGATAATTATTCGTATTTAAGAGACGTATTGGATGCTTGATAGCGAGTTGGTTGGTTGGTTGGGTTTATGGCATATCAACCTTTGTAGGCTGTTTAACGCCAAATCCATTTTTATACAAATTGTCAGTTCTATTTCAAATAATTCAGTACAGTTTAATTATCAAAAACATTTCTATTTCAAACTATTCTGTTTATTCAAACAGTTCTAATTCAGCTAATTTTGGATGGTTGGGTTTTATGACATATCAACCTTTGTAGGTTATTTAACACCAAATCCATTTTTATGAAAATAGTTCTATTCCAAACAATTCAGTTTAGGATAAGTATGCAGTTTAAATCTAAATACAGTTTAATTGTCAAAAACATTTCTATTTCAAGCAATTCAGTTTAGTTAGGCAGTTCTAATTCAGATGATTCAGTTTGGTATAATACAGATTTTGTTTACACACAGTCAAATGTCAAAACAGTTCTATATTAAACAATTCAGTTTAGTGCAAGTACAGTTTTAATGTCAAAAACAGTTCCATTTCGAACAATTCAGTTTGGCATAAGCACGCAGTTTAAATGTAAGTATGGTTTAATTGTCAAAAACCTTTCTATTTCAAGCTATTCAGTTTAGTAAAATAGTTCTTATTCAAACAATTCAGTTTGGCATAAGTATGCAGACAGTATTAATCATTCTATTTACTTTTCCTCATTTGTTTGCACACAGTTAAATTATTACGAGAGTTGCTATGTTAACATCAGTCATTTGTTTGCACACATTTAAATAGATACACATGATATGTAAGAGATTAACAATTTAAAAGGTGGTTGAGCTTATAAGTTTGCCCACAGTTAAGTGGTTTCAAGTATTGTAGTTTTTGATTATTTCTTCAAGATTAAGGCTGGCAACTACGCGGTCTGTGTCGCTATCCATACTTTCTATACTATACGTCCTTTGTAGGAGTTTTGTTGATCCCTGAGCATTGGATTGTTTGGTTCTTATAGGCGACTTTGTTGTTGAGGGTATTTTGGATGTACTTCCTGGTCTTTCCTTATTCGCTTTGGTGTTCATCTGCATTTTCGCAGCTTGGCCAATGGGAGCTTGTGATTTTTGTTTAAGTTGTTCAAGTCTAATGGGAGACAAGTTTTTTAGTCTGTCTTTAATGCTTTTTGGTGGACAGATTTTTGATGGAGATTTTGCACTTTTAGCAGTAGTTCGTGTTGGAGTGATAGATCCTACGTGTGTTTTTGTTTGGACTACAACATTGGATCTCTCGCCATTCCCAATTTGTTGCTGAGCTGATGCTTGGTAAAATTCGACCGAGTGCAGTTTTTTCAGGTGCTCCTGAAACTTTGGCCAATCGTTGGCTTCCAACTTGATCAATTTCTCCATGAGTGTTCTATATTTGTTGTCATCATTGGTTCTACCCGCCCTCCGTGCAACAGAGGCGTAGCTGTTTTCTCCCATATAGCTCTCTACAATTCTTCTTGCTTCCAAGAAGGAAACATAACTCTTGTGTTTAAGCTCAATTGTTTCTTTTTGGTAAACAGCGCAAGGTCTTGCGTAAGCCGGATGATCTTGTCGGCAGTTTGCACATGTAATTTCTTTCAAGCAATCTTCCTTTTCACTGCATTTAGCCCATGTCTGTCGTCCTCTATATGCTTCCATGTGGTGTCCATATTTTTGGCATTTAAAGCACCTCAGGGGAGCTAAGACGTACTGCTCAACTCTCTCAAGACACTAGCCGATCTTCACCTCGTTGGGAGTACGGGGTTTTTTAAGTGTTAGGATGTAAGTGTTGGTCTGGATTCATTGTTTGCCTTTTCTGATGGAGATTCTTTTTATATTTGTAACTCCCTGTTTTCCCAGGGCTGATGCTATCTCGTCTTCTATAGCCAATGCCAACTCACTACTCCTGATAACTCCCTTGGAAGTGTTGAGTTTCTCATGCGGGTAGGCTCTGCATTTCGTCGTATGAAATATTTTTATTTTTAATATGTTTTCTGCCTGTCTTCGGCTGTCTACCTCGACAAGCAAGTTGCCATTCCTTGTTTTCTTAACAGTTTTCGGACTAGCCCTTGCAGATATTACATTTTCTATGAGGAAAGGCGAGAATTTGGCTAAGCAGACCCCCTCCAGAGATTCAATAACAATGAATCTGGGGAAGTCTGCTGCCTCATTCTCCGAGTTTGATTCTGAGAGGTTTCGTTTATATTTTTTGTTTTAAGACGCCATATATGCTGTATATTTTTCACTGGCCCTGCGCTCCACCACCCACTACGGAGTCCAACTTGTATTGGGAATGAACCAAGGGGGTAACCCATTCACCTTGGTTGAGACGGGATACGCGACCAGTATTCTCGAATTGAAGGTAGGCTTCCGAGCCGTTGCCAATTTCAAGTTCTAAGCACTGGTCAAATTCCTATTCTCAACGCAATTGACCCTCAGCCACCGCCTTCTAACACCTAACAGATAAGGGTTGGGAACTTGCTGCAAGTGCAGATTTAAAAGTACGGTCGGGATAAAATATATTGGCGCTAGGGCTTGACATGACCAGTCGATTGATCGGATCGGGCCTATGCGACCACCCGTCTGACCAAGTAAGGGCCAAAGTGGTGTGCTGCAAGCCATTGACAACTCTTTCACCGGATCAATGTCTGCTTAACCACCAGGAATCCGTCCAAGCGACTTACAGGTCGCCACCTAGGGCCAACAGGTGGCCTCATTTGAGGGGGGGGGGCTTACCCCTCTGCAGAGGTGCAGTCGGCGTATTCTACAGCCCCAGCCGACAGGGCGAACTTGATGGTGGGAAATTTTTTAGTTACCACTCGACAAGGATTAATTGTAGATCCGTGATTTACTAACACTTAACGCAACGGAATGAAAGACAATAATTTGTTCATGCTAAGATTTAGCATTTCATATACATAATATACCTACGAGTGGTATTAAAAAGGAAAGAATACATAAACGTGTCCTAACGGCTAGAACTATACACATATTGTTCCATGAACAAGTGGTATGTAGAAGGGGTACAAAATAGCAAAAGGCTTATTTGATGAGGGTAAGTAAAAGACAGCTATGAGTTTATACCGTTCCCTGGTCAACTTCTCCACTGTACATCTTGCTTAGTTTCTTGGTTTCTTCGTTTAATGGCATGTCAACCTTTGAGGGTTATTTAATGCCAAAACTATTCTTGTAGAAGAAAAGGAGTGATACTCTTTAAAACATAGCTGGTGGGGGGATAAGGGAGTTCATACCTTTCCCAAAAGTATTAACCCGAAAATGAACGCAGTAGAGCGCCTGGAGGTCGAACTTGCTTATTTCGAGGCCGTAATCCAGCTTTTCAGCCATTCCGTCACAAGGAATCTCCTTACTATTGCTTAAAGACCAGTGGCAAAAAGAGATCGAGAATAGGATTTTGGAACTGTCACGAGACTCCGTACGGGGACCATCCTTGACTTGCAAATTATCTAAGGAAGAGAATTATTTGCATATTTACTGATGTTTTTATGGTTTATTTACTAGAGGTTACTGCCTTGTTTACTCCGAGCGTAGCGTATGGAAGATGGTTTCGGATTCGTTCGGAAATGGAGGATACAATCGAAAAACCCTAAAAATTAACATCTAAAATAAATATTTAATTTTATTTCAAATTAAAGACTTGGAGAGCAAGTATTAACCCAATTTTTGAAAATTTGATTTTAAAGTTATTTTCTATTTTATTTTTTAAGCCAGTCAAACGAACCTCTGAAATGAAATGGATTCCTTGTAAGCGCAACACCAGGCCAAAACAGAGATGGGTTAAGTGCATGATCGGAGGAAGAGAGTCATTTACTTCTCTTAACGATTATCAAGCGAGTGGGTCACCCTTTTACAGTCAGGGAGGAAGCAAAGCATTAAGGATGAAAGAAAGATCCTTACTTACAAACCAGTCCTAGCCGGATATCCTTTTAAAATGTAAACTTTTCCCGACTAACAATTCCTGGAAGTTTAGTTGAAATCGAACCAAAAATGATCTTAGTTGTATGAATGGACGGGCATTTGGTGAATTTTTTGGTGTTTAATGGTTAGTTTCCATAACACTATAAATTAATTGACAATACAAATAAATAACGAAACTTCTTTGAAAAAAAAAACAACAACGAAAGGTTTATTATTATAGCAGAAGTAAACGAGTCAGAGTGAGAAAAGGTTCTTTTTGGTGTCGCCAGATAGTAAGTTGGTCCTTGAGTTTGTAGGAAGTGTGTCACTGTAGCAGGTAGCTCGTGTGACTGACTCTTCTGTATGTGTAGCTCGTAGCAGCGTGCTCTTCAATGAAGATCTTCCATGTGGAATGTCCGTAGGAGAGTACGGGAGAGATCTTTCTTCGCTGCTAGCTCGGTGCTCTCTGGCTTGTCATGACTTCCAAAAAGGGTAAGAAAAAATAATTCTAGAGAGGAAGAAGGAATCAATGCGCTCTGCCCTGATTGGTCAGTGTGTGGCCGAATCGCTTGGTGGGGGCATTGATTCGCGAGAGAAAATAGATCTGTGACTGCTACAAATTATAAGAAGACATTTCAAACTGAGCGCGGAATTTTATGAGCATTTTGTTCAGCGAAGATTTTACTTTTGAAAACAGAAAAATTTCTCAAGGAAATGAACTAGTTCCCGACGAAGTTTAGTACGTCAGTTATTCGAATATCAGAGTTTTTATCCTTCCATCACGTTATCTTGGACAGTTTAATCATATATTGCATTTTGTTTTTAAGCAAACCCATAAGCTTTAACCTTAAGCGCATTTACTGCGGGAAAGTCATTTCTAACCGACGGCGAGGGAATATCAAATGGTTCTTACTTGCTTATAATACAGCTACATCAATTTCATCACGGCGGAATGACGATACAAGATACCAAAAAAGATATATTCTGAATATATCCTTTGTTCTTCCCTTGAAAAAGGGACATAATCTCTGCCTGACAAACTAACCTCAACTGTTTTTTCCTGGATGCTCAACAACCAGAAACTTTCATAATTATTTTAGTTCCAGATGTTCAATTTTGTTTATAAGAAGAAATGAAAAAGACCCAACGCTTTAAAAAATAATTCTGATACCATGGTTATCAAATCATATTCAATTTTTTTCATTTGAACGTACACTCACGTTGACATCTTAAAGAGTCTATTCATTTGGTATATATGAAATATCTTATTGAAACTTAAGTCCAAATCGATATACCGTACATACTTGAGTATAAGTCGAGTTAGTGTATTAGTAAACACTTGATTTATGGTCACGAAACCACATATGTGGTAATAACTTTTGAAACAATTTCACTTTGACTGTGAGGAGGAAGGATATAGTTTAGAAAATCTGTCGGGAGTGATGGATGATATGGACGGATGAAGAGAGAATGTCAGGGAAATTCGTATCAGAGCGACTTGATGATGACTTTTGTAACTAAGAGTTGCATAATGTTTGAATTCCAACTTTTCAAAATCATTACCCGTGTGTAAGTCGATACCAGTGTTTTCCATAAAAAAAAGGAATTTTTAAAACTCCATTTGTTCACAGCTATATATAAGATCATTGTATAGAAAAAAGAAAGAGGAAATCTGGCTTTTTGAAAAAAAAGTGTTATATATCCATTATAGCCACCTTTGCTTTTTTTATGATAAATATACTGTGGAGGTGCCCGTGGTGTAATGGTTATCGTCGTAGGAAATGGACACAGCGACACGAGTTCAAATCCTGGCTGAGACTGACTGCATTTCACAGAGCACTAATACCCTTGGGAAAGGTATGAATCCAATTATTCTCCCTCCAGCTATGGGTGAGTAGTAAGGCAGACTGGGTTCTTCAGCCTTGGTGAGGCAACTAGTCTAGGAGAAGGAAAACTCTGAATTCAAACCTGTTAAACTTCGCTTAAAAAATTGACCTTGTGTCATATCCTGCCCGAGCGGAGGGGTTGGGTAAATATGAATATACTCCGAGAAAGGATTTTTTATAATATCTCTGTACAATCTATATGTCTCCGGCTTTTTGTATATGTTTTATTTTCTTTTGCTAACCGTAAGAGAGAGGATGAAGGGTAACAAAAAGTTGAAAGGTAGTAAGATCAAAAGACAGTGAAATAAAAGTGACACTCGAGACTTCTTGTGAAGATCAAAAAGTATGAAAGGTGATCTAGAAAATAAAATAAAAATATTAAAAGCCCCGCTCGCCAAAAAAGGGTGTCTTCGTATTACATTAAACCACATCTGAGAGTGAGGAACCATTACTCCCAGGTTCACCGAGCCTGGTGAACATGTTACGGTCCCATCTCTGGGTCAAATAGATGTGTTTAAAAACTATTATTATTCAATAGAGCCGTATGGAAAAAACAACCACACACAAAAAAAAAAAAAAATGTTAAAATATGAATGTACAATGAGTAATTCCCTAAACTGCAGGCATAAAATATGCAAACATTACGATTTAAGAAAAAAAAACAAAAAACAATCAAGCAATCTTCCTAACCCTCGGCTGCTTTTGATATCTTTCTTTGAAATTACACAAGTAGACGATATTCTTGTTAATGTGTGCGTAAATTTACTATATGCAAGTGTTGTACCATTTGTATTATTTGTTGACATGCTGATGAATTAATGCGTAGATGTGGAAGTTGTATAAAAAAAATTTCATAAGATTCAATTACGATGATAAAAAGGGCGAAAAGTTGGGAAAGGAGAGAAAAATAATGGCTATAAAAAGGAAAGAGAGACAGAGAGAGAGTTTGGTAAAGTAAAGACTTTCTTCGATAAAGAACACGTTGAGTTTTTTGTTTTGTTTATATTTATGTTTTTTTTTTCAGTGAAAATATATGAAGAAATCCAACTTGTGGAAATCCAGCACCAAAATGTTTGTGTGAGCGCAAAGAATATTTGATTTATAAAAAGTTAAAGTCTCTGTGTGCACGTTCTATGTCATACATGTATATGAATTGTTAGTGTTAGATGTGTGTGTGTGTATGTGTGTGTGTGTATGTGTGTGAGTATGCGTGTCAACATAAACGACACCAACTGGAGTTTCTCTGGTTGATAAAGGAGAAAACTAAGAATTATCATTGGTGGAGTTATGTAAAGGTTACATTCTTAAAGATCTTTCACAGACATCTTTCTTCGAATCTGTACACATAAAAAGAGACCCCAATTTAACATATTACCCATGCAAGCAGAATGTACCAGGCTTAAACAGTATATATAATCGCTATGATATACTTTGCGGCCAATGGAGTTACTTATTTTCGTTGGTGCCAGCGATTAAAGTTCGAGATTAGGTAAAACTTTCACTGCGTATTTTAAAAGCATGCAAGAGTAATTCCTGCATTTTGCTCAGCTGGCTCATTAAAAAAAATGTTTAGCACTTAGTGAGATTCACTAAACCCCTTCGCCATGGGGGGGCATCATATGACACAAAGTCAATTTTAAACGGAGTTTATAAGCTGGTTTGAATTCAGTGTTTTTAATTCTCCGAGACTGGTTGATTTGCCAAGGCTAAAGAACCCATTCTGCCCAACTATTTACTCATAGCGGAAGCGGAGGGGATATGGAGCCATGTCTTTCCGTAGGGCATTAGCACTTTGAACTCTGGTTGTCAAGTCCAGTTCCTACGTCGATAACCGGTATGATAAGCGCGCTTCCAGCAACTGACAAAGTAAAAGTTAGTTGGTTGTTTTATTTCACGGCGTATCAACCTGTAGCAGCCACAGATCTATTTCCTTTCGCGAATCAATGCCCCTGTTAAGAGAATCGGTCACTCCTCCTACTGTTCGAACGGTTCCAAAAGTACCAGGTGAGGATTAACCCTGATAAATGTGTTTTCGGTGCTTCGTCGCTAACTTTCTTGGGACACATTATCAGCCATGAAGGGATATCTCCCTTACCTGAAAAAATGAAGGCCCTACAAGACCTCCAACCACCCACTTCACTCCGCCAACTAAGGCACTTCCTCGGTCTGCTTAACTATTACAGACGTTTCATCCCACACTGTGCGGATCTCCTGTCTCCTCTGTCTGACCTGTTACGTAACAGGAAAAAGAAAAATGAGCAGATTTCGTTGAATGACATACAGTTAAAAGCCTTTAACGAAGTGAAGCAGAAATTAGCAACAACATCGCTACTTGCACATCCTGTAAGTGCAGTTTTGCAACAGCAATACCAACAACAGCTACAACCTCTCGCTTATTTTTCGAGACAGCTGAAACCGGCAGAACAACGTTACAGCACGTTTGGCCGTGAACTCCTGGCAATGTACCTCGCAGTGAAACACTTTCAGCATTCACTAGAGGGCCGGCAATTTGTGATCTACACCGATCACCGTCCGCTTACTTTCGCGCTGCGCTCAAAGCCGGACAAGTATTCTCCTCACGAAACTCGCCACTTGGATTTTGTTTCGCAGTTTACAAACGAGATCCGACATATCTCTGGTGAACAGAATGCTGCGACAGACGCCTTGTCTCGCCTTCCAATTAATTCTCTTTTCTCACCTTCGGATATCGACTTACGGCAGATGGCCTTAGACCAGCCACGTCTGGACACCTTGGATATACCGTCACCTGAATTTGCAACTTGCAAGTTCGCATACCTGCCAGTGCCCTCTGCGGACACGCAGATTATCTGTGACACCTCAACAGACGCACCTCGACCTCTTGTTCCGATGACTCATCGTAGGGTTGTTTTTGACACCCTACACCAATTGGTACACCCCGGACCCAAAGCCACAGTGAAGCTGATTTCAGCTAGATTTTTCTGGCCAAACATGAGGCGTGATATCACTGCCTGGACACGTTCTTGCGCATCCTGCCAAAAATCAAAGGTGCACACACATATCCGTGCACCCCTCGGGACATTCAGCACCCCAGACGCTCGGTTCAGCCATATCCATATAGATCTGGTTGGACCATGGCCGGTCAGTCAAGGATTTACTTACCTCCTGACCTGTATAGACCGTTTTACACGATGGCCTGAAGCTATTCCCTTAAAGGACGTTTCAGCTGAATCCGTAGCGCAAGCCCTTATATCAGGCTGGATAACGCGTTACGGAGTTCCAACTACAATTACCACTGACCGTGGCAGACAGTTTGAATCCCACCTATTCCAGGAACTTTCCAGGATTTTAGGGATCAATCGCATATGAACTACAAGCTACCACCCTGCTTCTAACGGGATGATAGAACGCTTCCATCGCCAATTGAAGGCCGCATTGCGCTCCTATCCTGACCAACAGCGATGGAGCCAATATGTACCTGTTGTCCTTCTTGGCTGTCGTGCAGCTATCAAAGAGGACCTAGGATACTCTCCAGCAGAACTTGTCTATGGAGTACCGCTATCATTACCAGGTCAGATGCTGAATCCAATAGATCTAACGGGAACAGATCCAGCTTTATATGTAAACAGACTGCAATGTTATTTTGGTAATCTCCCACCAATGCAACCTAGGGAACAGACCATCAAACCATCAGTCCCCAAAGATATTTCCTCAT
>OY757919.1:88060744-88174047 GCA_963585895.1 Sepioteuthis lessoniana | reverse complement strand
CATTGACAACTCTTTCACCGGATCAATGTCTGCTTAACCACCAGGAATCCGTCCAAGCGACTTACAGGTCGCCACCTAGGGCCAACAGGTGGCCTCATTTGAGGGGGGGGGGCTTACCCCTCTGCAGAGGTGCAGTCGGCGTATTCTACAGCCCCAGCCGACAGGGCGAACTTGATGGTGGGAAATTTTTTAGTTACCACTCGACAAGGATTAATTGTAGATCCGTGATTTACTAACACTTAACGCAACGGAATGAAAGACAATAATTTGTTCATGCTAAGATTTAGCATTTCATATACATAATATACCTACGAGTGGTATTAAAAAGGAAAGAATACATAAACGTGTCCTAACGGCTAGAACTATACACATATTGTTCCATGAACAAGTGGTATGTAGAAGGGGTACAAAATAGCAAAAGGCTTATTTGATGAGGGTAAGTAAAAGACAGCTATGAGTTTATACCGTTCCCTGGTCAACTTCTCCACTGTACATCTTGCTTAGTTTCTTGGTTTCTTCGTTTAATGGCATGTCAACCTTTGAGGGTTATTTAATGCCAAAACTATTCTTGTAGAAGAAAAGGAGTGATACTCTTTAAAACATAGCTGGTGGGGGGATAAGGGAGTTCATACCTTTCCCAAAAGTATTAACCCGAAAATGAACGCAGTAGAGCGCCTGGAGGTCGAACTTGCTTATTTCGAGGCCGTAATCCAGCTTTTCAGCCATTCCGTCACAAGGAATCTCCTTACTATTGCTTAAAGACCAGTGGCAAAAAGAGATCGAGAATAGGATTTTGGAACTGTCACGAGACTCCGTACGGGGACCATCCTTGACTTGCAAATTATCTAAGGAAGAGAATTATTTGCATATTTACTGATGTTTTTATGGTTTATTTACTAGAGGTTACTGCCTTGTTTACTCCGAGCGTAGCGTATGGAAGATGGTTTCGGATTCGTTCGGAA
Organism: Sepioteuthis lessoniana; assembly: GCA_963585895.1. Classification (NCBI taxonomy): domain Eukaryota; kingdom Metazoa; phylum Mollusca; class Cephalopoda; order Myopsida; family Loliginidae; genus Sepioteuthis; species Sepioteuthis lessoniana. The sequence goes on along the minus strand of OY757919.1, from coordinate 88,173,085 downwards.
ATGGAGGATACAATCGAAAAACCCTAAAAATTAACATCTAAAATAAATATTTAATTTTATTTCAAATTAAAGACTTGGAGAGCAAGTATTAACCCAATTTTTGAAAATTTGATTTTAAAGTTATTTTCTATTTTATTTTTTAAGCCAGTCAAACGAACCTCTGAAATGAAATGGATTCCTTGTAAGCGCAACACCAGGCCAAAACAGAGATGGGTTAAGTGCATGATCGGAGGAAGAGAGTCATTTACTTCTCTTAACGATTATCAAGCGAGTGGGTCACCCTTTTACAGTCAGGGAGGAAGCAAAGCATTAAGGATGAAAGAAAGATCCTTACTTACAAACCAGTCCTAGCCGGATATCCTTTTAAAATGTAAACTTTTCCCGACTAACAATTCCTGGAAGTTTAGTTGAAATCGAACCAAAAATGATCTTAGTTGTATGAATGGACGGGCATTTGGTGAATTTTTTGGTGTTTAATGGTTAGTTTCCATAACACTATAAATTAATTGACAATACAAATAAATAACGAAACTTCTTTGAAAAAAAAAACAACAACGAAAGGTTTATTATTATAGCAGAAGTAAACGAGTCAGAGTGAGAAAAGGTTCTTTTTGGTGTCGCCAGATAGTAAGTTGGTCCTTGAGTTTGTAGGAAGTGTGTCACTGTAGCAGGTAGCTCGTGTGACTGACTCTTCTGTATGTGTAGCTCGTAGCAGCGTGCTCTTCAATGAAGATCTTCCATGTGGAATGTCCGTAGGAGAGTACGGGAGAGATCTTTCTTCGCTGCTAGCTCGGTGCTCTCTGGCTTGTCATGACTTCCAAAAAGGGTAAGAAAAAATAATTCTAGAGAGGAAGAAGGAATCAATGCGCTCTGCCCTGATTGGTCAGTGTGTGGCCGAATCGCTTGGTGGGGGCATTGATTCGCGAGAGAAAATAGATCTGTGACTGCTACAAATTATAAGAAGACATTTCAAACTGAGCGCGGAATTTTATGAGCATTTTGTTCAGCGAAGATTTTACTTTTGAAAACAGAAAAATTTCTCAAGGAAATGAACTAGTTCCCGACGAAGTTTAGTACGTCAGTTATTCGAATATCAGAGTTTTTATCCTTCCATCACGTTATCTTGGACAGTTTAATCATATATTGCATTTTGTTTTTAAGCAAACCCATAAGCTTTAACCTTAAGCGCATTTACTGCGGGAAAGTCATTTCTAACCGACGGCGAGGGAATATCAAATGGTTCTTACTTGCTTATAATACAGCTACATCAATTTCATCACGGCGGAATGACGATACAAGATACCAAAAAAGATATATTCTGAATATATCCTTTGTTCTTCCCTTGAAAAAGGGACATAATCTCTGCCTGACAAACTAACCTCAACTGTTTTTTCCTGGATGCTCAACAACCAGAAACTTTCATAATTATTTTAGTTCCAGATGTTCAATTTTGTTTATAAGAAGAAATGAAAAAGACCCAACGCTTTAAAAAATAATTCTGATACCATGGTTATCAAATCATATTCAATTTTTTTCATTTGAACGTACACTCACGTTGACATCTTAAAGAGTCTATTCATTTGGTATATATGAAATATCTTATTGAAACTTAAGTCCAAATCGATATACCGTACATACTTGAGTATAAGTCGAGTTAGTGTATTAGTAAACACTTGATTTATGGTCACGAAACCACATATGTGGTAATAACTTTTGAAACAATTTCACTTTGACTGTGAGGAGGAAGGATATAGTTTAGAAAATCTGTCGGGAGTGATGGATGATATGGACGGATGAAGAGAGAATGTCAGGGAAATTCGTATCAGAGCGACTTGATGATGACTTTTGTAACTAAGAGTTGCATAATGTTTGAATTCCAACTTTTCAAAATCATTACCCGTGTGTAAGTCGATACCAGTGTTTTCCATAAAAAAAAGGAATTTTTAAAACTCCATTTGTTCACAGCTATATATAAGATCATTGTATAGAAAAAAGAAAGAGGAAATCTGGCTTTTTGAAAAAAAAGTGTTATATATCCATTATAGCCACCTTTGCTTTTTTTATGATAAATATACTGTGGAGGTGCCCGTGGTGTAATGGTTATCGTCGTAGGAAATGGACACAGCGACACGAGTTCAAATCCTGGCTGAGACTGACTGCATTTCACAGAGCACTAATACCCTTGGGAAAGGTATGAATCCAATTATTCTCCCTCCAGCTATGGGTGAGTAGTAAGGCAGACTGGGTTCTTCAGCCTTGGTGAGGCAACTAGTCTAGGAGAAGGAAAACTCTGAATTCAAACCTGTTAAACTTCGCTTAAAAAATTGACCTTGTGTCATATCCTGCCCGAGCGGAGGGGTTGGGTAAATATGAATATACTCCGAGAAAGGATTTTTTATAATATCTCTGTACAATCTATATGTCTCCGGCTTTTTGTATATGTTTTATTTTCTTTTGCTAACCGTAAGAGAGAGGATGAAGGGTAACAAAAAGTTGAAAGGTAGTAAGATCAAAAGACAGTGAAATAAAAGTGACACTCGAGACTTCTTGTGAAGATCAAAAAGTATGAAAGGTGATCTAGAAAATAAAATAAAAATATTAAAAGCCCCGCTCGCCAAAAAAGGGTGTCTTCGTATTACATTAAACCACATCTGAGAGTGAGGAACCATTACTCCCAGGTTCACCGAGCCTGGTGAACATGTTACGGTCCCATCTCTGGGTCAAATAGATGTGTTTAAAAACTATTATTATTCAATAGAGCCGTATGGAAAAAACAACCACACACAAAAAAAAAAAAAAATGTTAAAATATGAATGTACAATGAGTAATTCCCTAAACTGCAGGCATAAAATATGCAAACATTACGATTTAAGAAAAAAAAACAAAAAACAATCAAGCAATCTTCCTAACCCTCGGCTGCTTTTGATATCTTTCTTTGAAATTACACAAGTAGACGATATTCTTGTTAATGTGTGCGTAAATTTACTATATGCAAGTGTTGTACCATTTGTATTATTTGTTGACATGCTGATGAATTAATGCGTAGATGTGGAAGTTGTATAAAAAAAATTTCATAAGATTCAATTACGATGATAAAAAGGGCGAAAAGTTGGGAAAGGAGAGAAAAATAATGGCTATAAAAAGGAAAGAGAGACAGAGAGAGAGTTTGGTAAAGTAAAGACTTTCTTCGATAAAGAACACGTTGAGTTTTTTGTTTTGTTTATATTTATGTTTTTTTTTTCAGTGAAAATATATGAAGAAATCCAACTTGTGGAAATCCAGCACCAAAATGTTTGTGTGAGCGCAAAGAATATTTGATTTATAAAAAGTTAAAGTCTCTGTGTGCACGTTCTATGTCATACATGTATATGAATTGTTAGTGTTAGATGTGTGTGTGTGTATGTGTGTGTGTGTATGTGTGTGAGTATGCGTGTCAACATAAACGACACCAACTGGAGTTTCTCTGGTTGATAAAGGAGAAAACTAAGAATTATCATTGGTGGAGTTATGTAAAGGTTACATTCTTAAAGATCTTTCACAGACATCTTTCTTCGAATCTGTACACATAAAAAGAGACCCCAATTTAACATATTACCCATGCAAGCAGAATGTACCAGGCTTAAACAGTATATATAATCGCTATGATATACTTTGCGGCCAATGGAGTTACTTATTTTCGTTGGTGCCAGCGATTAAAGTTCGAGATTAGGTAAAACTTTCACTGCGTATTTTAAAAGCATGCAAGAGTAATTCCTGCATTTTGCTCAGCTGGCTCATTAAAAAAAATGTTTAGCACTTAGTGAGATTCACTAAACCCCTTCGCCATGGGGGGGCATCATATGACACAAAGTCAATTTTAAACGGAGTTTATAAGCTGGTTTGAATTCAGTGTTTTTAATTCTCCGAGACTGGTTGATTTGCCAAGGCTAAAGAACCCATTCTGCCCAACTATTTACTCATAGCGGAAGCGGAGGGGATATGGAGCCATGTCTTTCCGTAGGGCATTAGCACTTTGAACTCTGGTTGTCAAGTCCAGTTCCTACGTCGATAACCGGTATGATAAGCGCGCTTCCAGCAACTGACAAAGTAAAAGTTAGTTGGTTGTTTTATTTCACGGCGTATCAACCTGTAGCAGCCACAGATCTATTTCCTTTCGCGAATCAATGCCCCTGTTAAGAGAATCGGTCACTCCTCCTACTGTTCGAACGGTTCCAAAAGTACCAGGTGAGGATTAACCCTGATAAATGTGTTTTCGGTGCTTCGTCGCTAACTTTCTTGGGACACATTATCAGCCATGAAGGGATATCTCCCTTACCTGAAAAAATGAAGGCCCTACAAGACCTCCAACCACCCACTTCACTCCGCCAACTAAGGCACTTCCTCGGTCTGCTTAACTATTACAGACGTTTCATCCCACACTGTGCGGATCTCCTGTCTCCTCTGTCTGACCTGTTACGTAACAGGAAAAAGAAAAATGAGCAGATTTCGTTGAATGACATACAGTTAAAAGCCTTTAACGAAGTGAAGCAGAAATTAGCAACAACATCGCTACTTGCACATCCTGTAAGTGCAGTTTTGCAACAGCAATACCAACAACAGCTACAACCTCTCGCTTATTTTTCGAGACAGCTGAAACCGGCAGAACAACGTTACAGCACGTTTGGCCGTGAACTCCTGGCAATGTACCTCGCAGTGAAACACTTTCAGCATTCACTAGAGGGCCGGCAATTTGTGATCTACACCGATCACCGTCCGCTTACTTTCGCGCTGCGCTCAAAGCCGGACAAGTATTCTCCTCACGAAACTCGCCACTTGGATTTTGTTTCGCAGTTTACAAACGAGATCCGACATATCTCTGGTGAACAGAATGCTGCGACAGACGCCTTGTCTCGCCTTCCAATTAATTCTCTTTTCTCACCTTCGGATATCGACTTACGGCAGATGGCCTTAGACCAGCCACGTCTGGACACCTTGGATATACCGTCACCTGAATTTGCAACTTGCAAGTTCGCATACCTGCCAGTGCCCTCTGCGGACACGCAGATTATCTGTGACACCTCAACAGACGCACCTCGACCTCTTGTTCCGATGACTCATCGTAGGGTTGTTTTTGACACCCTACACCAATTGGTACACCCCGGACCCAAAGCCACAGTGAAGCTGATTTCAGCTAGATTTTTCTGGCCAAACATGAGGCGTGATATCACTGCCTGGACACGTTCTTGCGCATCCTGCCAAAAATCAAAGGTGCACACACATATCCGTGCACCCCTCGGGACATTCAGCACCCCAGACGCTCGGTTCAGCCATATCCATATAGATCTGGTTGGACCATGGCCGGTCAGTCAAGGATTTACTTACCTCCTGACCTGTATAGACCGTTTTACACGATGGCCTGAAGCTATTCCCTTAAAGGACGTTTCAGCTGAATCCGTAGCGCAAGCCCTTATATCAGGCTGGATAACGCGTTACGGAGTTCCAACTACAATTACCACTGACCGTGGCAGACAGTTTGAATCCCACCTATTCCAGGAACTTTCCAGGATTTTAGGGATCAATCGCATATGAACTACAAGCTACCACCCTGCTTCTAACGGGATGATAGAACGCTTCCATCGCCAATTGAAGGCCGCATTGCGCTCCTATCCTGACCAACAGCGATGGAGCCAATATGTACCTGTTGTCCTTCTTGGCTGTCGTGCAGCTATCAAAGAGGACCTAGGATACTCTCCAGCAGAACTTGTCTATGGAGTACCGCTATCATTACCAGGTCAGATGCTGAATCCAATAGATCTAACGGGAACAGATCCAGCTTTATATGTAAACAGACTGCAATGTTATTTTGGTAATCTCCCACCAATGCAACCTAGGGAACAGACCATCAAACCATCAGTCCCCAAAGATATTTCCTCATGGACTCACGTTTTTCTAAGAAAGGACGCTGTCAAAGCCCCTCTCACTCCACCTTACACTGGCCCTTACCGCGTGCTTTTACGCACTGACAAACTTTTCACCCTTGACATTAATGGCAAAAAAGAAACCGTATCTATTGACAGGGTGAAAAGAGCCTTTCTTAACACAAACACACAAGACCCACATATTCCCCCTACTTACACACATGAACATATCCCTACACCTGTAGAAAAAAATACAATGCCAAAAGACAATTACGTCACCACCACACGTAGTGGTCGACGAGTACATTGGCCCAAAAAGCTCTGTGAAACTGTTTATGTATAAAATGTACCCTTCCTTGTTTTATGGCTGCTATCTTTTTCTCTGTCGGCTTTCCGCCTAAGCAGGGGGTGATGTAGCGAATCAATGCCCCTGTTAAGACAATCGGTCACTCACTGACCAATCAACTGGCAGAGCGCATTGATTCCTTCTCCCTCTCAGGAACTATTTTTTCTGGTCCCTTTTCTGTAGAACGGACAACGTCAGAGAGAGTCTGGAGCTAGCAGAAGAAACATATCTCTCTCACATGACTGCACTGATTCCACTTGGAACACTTCGCTCACTGCTAGCTTTAAACACGCTTCCTACGAACCAAGGACCAGCATACAGACCAGCGACGCAAAGAGACACTTTCTCACTCTCACTCCTTCACGCCTGCTACTGAAATAAACCTTACTTTGTTGTGTTGTTAAAAGTTTTCTAATTCCTTTGTGTGCCTAAAAAATATAGTGTTAGGGAAATTAATAATTTCCCCAAACGCTAAAAACCCTTTTCGAGTCATTTAACGCAGACTTAGTCATTTTGATAAAACTTTCAAACAATTCAGTTAAGTACGAGTATATTTTTGTTTACTCAGTTAAATCACAAAACAATTATATTTTAAACAATTCAGTTTTGTAGAAATTTTTGTTTACACACAATTTAAATGTAAAAACAGTTAATTTAAAACAATTCATTATAGCGTAATTACACAGTTTAGTTCTATTTGACCCCTAGATAGGACCACGCCGGGTCAGCGTCGACCTGGAAGCGATGGCAATGAAGGGGTACTCTACATTCCCCAAAGCTCCAAGATTACTGAAACCTCACCATCAGATTGTTTAGTGTCATATCAAGGACACTCGTAGGGCGAGTCTTACCCCTCTGCAGTCAGTTTATTCTGCAGTCCCAGCAGATTGGGCCATGATAAAGTAAAGGCAAAGATACTAGTCCACTTAAGAAATAGACTCGGCGGCCAGAGTTCTAATCCTTGAGGAAGTTGTTTGCATTTCACATAGGGCTAATACCCTTGGGGGAATAATGAATCCAACTATTTTCTCCCCAGCTACGAATTTAAATAGGACAGACTTTAACCTTGGTAAGATAACTCCATTCAAAAATTGACTGAGTCGCATCCTGCTTGTAGTGGAGGGGTTAGGTAGATACATACATTCTGAGCAAAGCGTCCGAAATTTGTCAACCAGCTGCCGGAAGGCTACTTCTGGGTCCGCGCTTTGGATATATGCGGAGTAATATACACAAAACATTCTCAGTTTTCGCCATTTCACGAATGAAGATGTAATTCGTCTTCGATCATCGGACGAAGCGGAACCACTCAACCACACGTATTCTCATAACACTGAGTGAATCTGCAACTCACTAGTGACGCAGACAGCGTTCCTATTTAGGATATTTTACATTCATTTTAATAGTGGTATAACATTGATCTTATAAGTTGGCGAATTTAGTCGAGGGTGACCCGAAGGCTCCCTTTTCAATAGCTACAACACCAAGGTGTAGAGGAGGATGCTAATCCATTCCCTGGATAGCTCCACTTTACCCTTGATCCTTACCTCATAATGCTGAGAGCTAAACAAGGCAGCATCAAGTACCATCTTTTGAGTTTTTGTTATGACTCGAACTGTGCTTGAACCCCGGCTCCCCGGACCATTGGCGAATACGCTATGCATTAGGCCAATGAGTGGAATTAATTATAATCATTTTTGTAATGTTTTCCATGGATCGACGTTTAGTTTCGAGAAATGTCTCCTATTTGTTATATACGTGCTCATTTCAAGTTTTCACTTATTAAAACTTACTTTTCTACTCACAGATCTCAGACTTTTTATAAACAACCTATTTTATACACAACATCCTGCTTGGCCACTGTAACGCCAATTCTGGACCACTTTATGGAATACATATAAAAACAAAGCTTATCTCATCAGCAAAAAATATTGCTACAATTATAACCATCACCGGTCTCCTTCAAACTAGCAACAAAAAATTATTTTTAATTATTCCTGAACGACGCTCAAAGGTAATTATCATGACTTCTCTAAAAGGAAGTTCACACAGGATCACCAAATCTTTAAACAGGTAAACCCTTATAGTTTGCTGATGGAGTCAACAGAGAACATCACATAAGCAGCTACTTTCAGAAGTCTCATAGTGAGGTTTCAGTTATGGAGAAAGTGGAGTACTCTTTTATTGGCATTACTCCCAGGTCTACTTAAACCGAGAGTGGTGGGACTTCGTAGGGTCCCATGTACAAGTCAAATATATCTGTTAAAAAATTGTTCTTATTTGATAGGACCGTGTGTAAAATAAATACGAAACTAAAACTCTCTCAAACAATTACACAAAAAAATGCATACAATTTATGCGATTCCCTAACCTCGAGGTATAAAATAATTATAGACGGGTTGACGTGCCGTTAAAATCTATCAATCATTGATCTTAATACAATTTTTCGGTTGCTCTATTCTTGAGAGAGAGAGAGAGGGGGGGGATCTTTTCTTTTTAAGGAAAAACAAATTAAAATGATCACAGAAAATGATTATAGCAACCGAACCACGCCATTTCAGCAGAAAGGGTTTAATATTACATCAGTATTTCCGCTTATTTGTCATGCTGCAACTTTTCAGAAAACCATTTGATCTGGTCTTTACAATTTACAAAAAGCACTTAGCGAAAAAGATTTTACAAGAAAAGTTAGGGTAGAATGAAATTGCTAAGTTGCTTAAAAGATTATAGAACGAAATGGTGAATATGTTTTCAATGTCAAAAATTATGAAAAAACATTTCTTTGGTACATACAAAACCGAACAAACTTATTAACCTCCCAAATATTTTCTTTGAAATGAACGTGTGATGTTTTGTCTAAAACATTCAGGGTATAATTCATTTTTTGTGGAAGTGAATGTTTAATAAAATAAGAATAATAAATCCGAAAAACGCTTTTGTATACATGCATATTTTTACAATAGCTCTCTCTCTCTATATATATATATAGAGAGAGAGAGACACACACACACACACATGAGAGAGAGACGCGCACGCACGAGGGTTATTCAATAAATATCCTGAAATTTTTTGTAATTGCCAAGTAATTTTTTTGTCAGAATTTTTTCCATAAATATAAACATAGCGTTGTTTGTAATTGGTTTTTCGCAAAAATCACTTTAATCTTGCTAAAACATGTTTTGAGGCTTTTCAAAATGGCGGCAAATGAAACAGAGTACACCAGGCTTGAACAGAGATCTGTCACCAATTTTTTTTTTTTTTTGCGGAGGAGGTGCTTAGAGGTGAATCATGTGAAATTAACAGTTTAGTTCTATTTCACCCCAAGATAGAACCATATCAGGTGCTACCACTCCGGGCCAGAGTGAACCTGGCAGCGATGGCAATGAAAGGATATTCCGCATTCCCCAAAGCTCCAGCATTACTGGAACTTCACCATCAGATTGTTTAGTGTTATATCAAGGACACTCGTTCGGAGAGTCTTACTCTTCTGCAGAGAAGCAGTTGGTGTATTCTACATTGGGCCAAATAGCAATTGGGTGTGTGTGTGTGTGTGTGTGTGTGTGTATACGCGCACACATACAAACACACTGAGGGTATTTTTAAAAAATTTGATATCATTCGAGATGTCGAGAGTGTTTCAGAAAAATTGATATAATTTGGTAATCTAATAACTTGACCAAATCTCGTTCAAATGATCCCAAAATTGAACAGTATGCGCAGAAACAACTAAACATTCTATGTTTAAACACCTTTTATTTGCCTGTAAATGTCATTCATATATCCGAAAATAAAAAAAATAAATAGAATTTTCAGTTCGTTAAAATTGAGATCATGTGAACGAGAATTGGGGATGTTAGATTACGAAATGATATTAATTTTTCTTTATCTTTATATTATTAAATCTCTCGCTCTCTCTCTCTCACCCTCTCCCTCTCTTACTATATATCATATTTATCTATCCCTCCGCTCGGGCAGGATATGACACAAGGTCAATTTTTAAGCGGAGTTTAACCGGTTTGAATTCAGAGTTTTCCTTATATATATATTGATAGATAGAGATATCATAATGTCGCGCCATCAGCACGGATATCCCTGTCCTTCTCTCGTCACCCTTCTCTATCGTTCATTGCTTCCGGCAGGTCTTCAGGACTACATCTCGTATCGGCACAGAGCTGTTGTATGTAGGTTCTCGCTGGTGGTTCTGCCTTTGCTCGTCCATGTGAAGGGGTCCACAGGAGTACATCACTTTTGAGTTCGACCTTACTTCTCTAGCAGTGTCACGCATGTCTGGTTCGTCTAACTTTGATAGTTCTCGTGATGGGTGAAAAGTGGCCGTACAGCGGCTGCTTTATGGGATGCTGCCTCCACCATGACTTGTTCAATATTGCTCGCAGCATTCTTGTGTAGTTGCTGTCAAGCTTTTTTTTTTTTAGTTAGCGTCTATGTAGTGCATCCATCCTGCAGTATCGACACGACCGCTGCTTGGAAGAAACGGCGTTTTATTTTATCGGTCAGGTCTGACTTTCATATGACCAATAGCCTATTGATAGCTGTCCATGCCTTTGCTAGTTGCGTATTGATGTCTGTCTCGGTTGATGAGACACTGCTTCCTAGGTAGGTGAACTTGTCTACAAGTTTCAGAGAGCTACCGTTCAGTGTGGAGATGAAAGCACAAATGTTCCGTCTTATGTGCACTGACATAGAGGCATATGCCTGCAGCTGCTCGGTCCAGACTGCGTAACCATAACCCAATAATCATAGCGAGATTTATATGTTAATATGAATAAAATACTCTTAGAGAATAAAGCAATTTCTAGTCATACTTGCTAATGAAAGATGATTTTATGTGGTCGGCGTTCGTGTTGAAGGTCAGTTTTTAGTAATCCATATTCTTGATCTGATAATTATGAAATGTTAGATAAAATCTCTCTCTCTCTCTTGTCTGAATAGAAGTATCCATATAACGAGGGATAGCTGTTACAATAGGAACCTAACAGGTTTACCGATCATGTAGTAATTGCTTTAAATATTTTGAACGCAGATCAACAAACATAAAATCATTTGCAAATGTTAATAAGGCCACAAGATCAAATTGATTTTAACAGCATGCCGACCGGTCTAGGGTTATTTTATGCTAAGCGGTTAGGAAATCGCGTTCATTATACATTTTTATTTACATTTTTGTGTTGTTTTTTAAGAATTTTTTTTTGTCTTTTTGCTCACGGTCCTATCGAATATGAATTATTTTTAAACAGATCTATTTGATCCATAGATGACACCCTAACAGGTACTACCACTCCGGGTCATAGTGAGTCTGAGAGTAATAAAATTGGAAGGGTACTCCACAGAATTACAACCTTACCATCCGGTACAGTTTAGCGTCATACCCAGCAGACCCCTCTTTTGGGTGGTGAGAGTGTCGTACCCTACTGCAAGGGGATGAAGTTAAAACAATCAAATTATAAAAATAAATTAAATATGTTGATTATTCTTTTAACATTAACTTTTTTGGTTCTTAACCCTTTTGCAGGCAGAAAAAAGGACAAAGGTGGTGGGTAATAAAATTCTATGATGCTTTTATATTTGTTTATAATAGAATCTAAAAATATTATTGATGTTGTGAAGAAAACATTTGTTAAGCATAGAGAAATACAAATTAATCAGATGAAAAGAAAAAAAAATCCGAAAAAGAGAAGAAAAATCTTGACAGTCAAAGTAATAGCTAAAAAACAGCCACTCCTACTCAGTAAACTCCAGACTCGGGCTGCAAGCAAGTTGATTTGTCCCAACCAATTCCTTTTAGCAGATTTTTCTTTTAAAATACTATCCCCACTTTTCACCCTACACTAGCCTCTCGTCTATTTTGCTTAGCAAACTGTGATAACTTTTGGACCGTTTTTTTTTTTTCTTTTTTATAATTTTTTTTAATCTCTTCTTTCGGATCTGCTATTCTCCTTGTCCCACTACAGGCGAATGTGCTTAGACATTTCAGTATTTCAGCAGACAGAGGACTTGTTACTTCACTTCAGCCACCGATTTTTTTTTTAAATTTCCAGTTGGGAATGTTAAAATCGGAATATTACAGATCAAGTTTGACGTTTCCAACTTATTCAAGTAGCAAAGGAGATTTCTCTACGTTCATTCAGTGATCACGCACAAAAAAAAAAAAAAAAATTGCTGATGACATCTGATATTTGAAATGTTGGTAAACACGAAACACATAAAAGTACATACGTAAGAAAAAAAAAAACCCAAAAAGATAATATAGACAGCTGTAATATCTGTTTAACGCATTGTGGTATGTTCACCGGCAAATGTGCATAGTGGTGCATATTTACATCAGTTTTATTTCAAAAAGCTAAAAACTCGTTCGTTTGAAAATAACAAAAAATATCGGTCCTGACTGAAAAAAATACTAAAATAAAAAAAAACAAAAAACAAAGAAACTGTTCGCGAACCGCAGACAAAAACGCCCGCTTTTATAGACGACAAAGAAGATATTACTAATTACGACTAAGAAAATAAAAATTGTTCCAGCTTTTTTTTCAATTGAAATGTTTGCTCCTGCGATACAGGATAAACATAAAAATAAAATAATAAATAAAGGAAAGGACGTTTCCAGCCAAGAAAATACCAAGTAAGCGAGTAAAAAATAAAATAAAATAAATTTAATTGATTAATCGTTCAGGAATTAAAAAGACTCTACCCAAGGCTTTACTGTCACAAAAAAAAAAAAAAAAAAAAAAAATTTTCAATTGAAAAACAATTAAAGAAAGTAAACAGAAGTTATAAAATGGGTTTAAAAAATCGTCTAGTTGTGTTAATTTTGTTAGGCGTAGCGATGCTACCGTTATCACAATCGATAATTGAACCTGTTTATCGGATTGTGTTACCCCCGACTCAAAAAGTTTCCACTAATATCGGCAGGTCCCACGAAAATGAGGAACCTGTTCACAGCACGCCTATTTGGGAAACTGTCAAAAAGACAACGACCCCCAGGGAAAAAGAAACGACATCACCAAGAACCGTGGTACCCCCAGCTCCGAAAAAAACTTGCGAATTCAATTTTAAAGTGGCCGTCGACGAATCTGGATTTAAATGTAGAGATCTGGAACTCATCACACAGGTAAATTATTTTATCGTTTTATTTCTCAACAGTTGTCTTAGTTTGAAAAAAAATACCCCTCGAAAGGTTAAGATTGCAAATACCGATTTGTTAAATAGAAAAGAAGGCTTTTTCCAAGAAACTAATATTATGACTTTTTCATTACACCGGATGGATTTGAAAATCTACAATGACTATGTGGAAAGTTAAAGTATTACAGTATTTTGGGGAGTATGTATTTACCCAACCCCTCTATCTCGAGGAGGATGTGACTCAAGGTAAATTTTTAAGTGAACTACAACTTCTGAGTTTTCCTTCTCTTAAACTGGTTGCCTTATCAAAATTAAAGAACTCAGTCTGCACTACTATTTATCCAGAGTTTGGGGTGAAGAGGAGAAGGGGTGGATTCATGCCGTTCACAAGGGCATTAGCGATACGTGAAACGCAAACATTCTCATACCAGGATTTGAACTCGAATCGTCGATTCCATTTCCTGCTACGCTAAGCGCACCTCGTTTTTGAAAAGAGTATCAACATATAAGTAGGTAATAATACTATAGCTGTATTTACAAAGAAAGAAATAAACAACGAATGAAACGTTAATTTTCTTGAAAAATCCTCCCTTTTGGCATTCAACAATTATTCCAGGAACCTTTCAATTTGTCGAAGCACTGATAAAACTCCTCTTTTGAAATGGTACAACGCTGGCCCATGATATTTCTTTTATTGTCCTCAAATCTTAGCCTTAAGATGAATTTTCTGGTCTAATTCAAGAGAGTATGGAGAGTGCTGCAATCATACAAATCTGTGTTTCACCCAAACATTTTATTAACAAAGTGTCGAGACTGACTTCATAATTCTATCAAATTGGCACTGACGCGTCGAAACATCATTATCATATTATTACTCATCAGTGTATTTGTCTTAATTTAAAAAAATCTAAAACTAAGTCTCGACAAATTTTGAATACCTCGTATATTGATATAAATTGCTATTTTCGGCGATTATATGAAACGACTTAATGCGTATAATACAGAAATTAAGTTTTCAATAGTTACAATGGTAGAATTGTGATTCCAGTTTTAATGTAAATGATTCTATTCCATTCCCTCTTTCACAATTTCCGACTCCCTAATCCTTGGTTTATTCATTTATTATAGAATATATACATTATTTTTGTAAAACTGTTTATTTGATATTTATTCATTGGGCGCTTTATCTTATTCGCCATAGAAAAGATTAAAGAGAAGCAAACTGAAAACATAGCATCCAAGTTTTTAACTTTCAGAAAAGACGGTAGTGAGAAGAGAGTCTTAGCTGTAAGCTACAGGGAAAGAGGCGATACTTCACAAAAATCGATGTCTTATAAAAAAAAAAAAAAAAAAATGGGACCTCAACTATACCATTCTTCTGTTCACTTGTTAATTTGGTGTTAGAAGGAAATAGAAAAGTAAGTTCAAATGTACTGAGTGAGATAAAGATGAGTTAAAAACACACACACACACACACACACACACACACACACACACCGTAATTATCTGTGTATTTTTCCAGATTTTTCAGCTTAAAAGTTAGGAGCGCGTATGATACACAAAAACTATATTAACATTTTTTTCTGACCGCATATTTCACCATATTCAAGAAGCGATGACAGAAGGTAGGTTGTACCAATAGTCCAAACTAATGTATTTTTGTCATTATAAAGAAATATCTACTGGAATGTGTTTGTTTATAATAATTTTCTTTCTTTTAATGTGAGCTTACTTTCGCCGCAAGCTTGTTTTTTGTATTTTCTCTAAATACTGCGTAAATTTTGTGTATTTAGACAGAATATAAACAACATAAATTCGTATTCTTATTAAGGACGAACCGAGAAAAAGTTGAAATGGTAAATTTACGTTAAATTTAGCTGCTACAAATTCTAAAAAGTTGGAGCGATTTACACATAAGCGCGTGTTATATACTAATGTTTTCGGTACATTTAAGCTTTAATCATTTGCTAGGATCAACTTGGTTATGGCACAAAGCAGGAGAATCAAAGTAACATACAATGGTCTGCTGATCTAGCTTACAAACTAATAAACCGCGTGAGGGGCTCATATATTTAAAACGAAAGCAGCTGTGAAAAGTTGAGAATATTTGGGTCAGTTGATAAGGCGCCGAAACTAATGGCTTTGGTAGCTTAGTTGGTAAAGCAGTTGGTTCGATTTGCCAGGCTTCCCACCTCTAAAGCAAAAGAGGAGTCATGATCGAGTCTTACCGAGAGTTCATCTTTTCTTATTGTCTCCAGTTAGTGCATTAAAGACAATTCGCATTGCGCCTAAAATAATGTCAAAAAATTTAACAATGGAAGAAAATACTGTAAAATGCTTGATTTTTTAAAATCCTACTTTAAATCGGCCTTTCATTTCTTTCTTCATGTGATTTCTATAATGCATTATTCAGTACAACCCAAAACTTACGACTGATGCAACTTAGGACAATCTGCAACTAAAAGGCACGACCGACAGAAAACCAAAAGTAAAAAAATAATTCCTACAATAGTCAGGATACCGTACGATAATGACGACAGGGGGCTCAACAATATGGTTACCGGTTGAATCACATGTCTCCCGTTCAGGGGCACCTAGGGTGGTGTAATGGTTAGCAAGGTAGAATAGCAAACCTACACGAGTGAGTTCAATTCTCATTGGGTGTCCAATTCATGCGGCCTTGTGCTACATCTAAGCAAAAAGCTTAGTAAATTACCACATGTCTCTCGTTCAGTATCTCTAATCGATGACAGTGATAAAGCAAAGACAAGAATTCTTCGAGGAAATAATGTTTATTGAAGATGAATTTAAAAAAAAAAAACGGGTACAGTTAAAGCTGTTTATCGAGCAGGAGAACGACAGAAGTTAAGAATCAGTACAAACATGGATATCACAGTACAAATATTAAACTAAACGCAGTGTTGGTCCAAAAATCTTTAAATTATAAATCGATCTTTTTTTTTTATCATTTTATTTCCTTAGCTTTTACTAGGAGGTGCGTTTAACATAACGGTTATCGTCTTAAGAAATGGAGTCGGTGAACGGAGTTCAAATCCTTGGCCAGTGTTTGCGTTTCACTTCGCCCGAATCCCCTTGGTAAAGACATGAACCCTTATTGTAGTAATAACACGGACTATTTCTCTACGCGCAAGATTACAACCCCTTAGCGTAGGAATACACACGCACACACTCTCTCTGCCCATTTAGAATAAAATATACCTTAACTAAAGCACACACGCCTTATGTTGTCCTTAAACCTACTTAAGCCTACTAAGCAATACTAACACCTACAACAACAATATATTACATGGTGGTAGTCGAGATGATAAAAAAGACATTTAAAGGTTTAAAAAACGAAAACAACATTTAAAGGCTCAACCCCCCCCTTGAAAATCCGTGTATAAAGACACAAACTGAAGACACTTCTGGACAAAAAGCCCAACAAAGCAACTCGGGGAAAAAAAGCAACAAGACGTTGTCTTTTTACAGAATTTCAAGAAAAAACCTATCAGGTAAATAATTCAAACTCTTTTTACTTATTGCCACGTGCGTTGTTTTTTACGTGATACCGCCATCTTGAATTTGCATATTTTTTGTAAACACGTTCAACGTAGAACATTTATAATGGCTAATAATGATATCCCTTATATGGACTGGCCATCCTCAAATCTAGCTGAAACATTTAAATTGTTTAAACAGCGGTTGGAGTTGTATTTTGTTGTCAATAAAATAAAAATAGAACAACAGGTAAACTACATACTATTGAGAGTTGGGAATGAAGGTTTTAAAAATACAACACATGGTTATTAACGGAGGAAGAAAAACGTTCGGAAATTATCTTTAATAAGTTCATTGAACAATTCAAACCTAAAGAAAATTTCAGAATAAACCGTTTGAAATTAATGACTTATAAACTGGAAGCTGAAGAATCGTTAGGCAACTTTGTCAACAGATGCAGGCGAATGACTCGTTAACAGAACATGAGCAACAGCAACGGATAATAGAACTCATTATCGCCAGTACGCCCAATGCAGACTTCCAAAAAGGAGTTACTAAGAAATGACAACACACTAACCCAGGAAAAAACTGTTAGTATTGGCAAAACATATGAAGCTTCCAACATTCACATTAAACACCTGAAGGTTATGGTGAATAATAATAATGTGGATAATACTAATATACAAGCCATAAGAACACCAACGCGTTCTACTATGTCAAATAAATGTCTCACATGTGGTAAAAGCCATGCTTTTCACCGTGAAGCTTGTCCAGCATTAGGATCAAAATGCAACACCTGTGGCAAAGCAAACCACTAGGCATCAGTATCAGAGAACACAAAAAACCAAAATCTCTATCAACCACAATATAGGAGAAAACAGTACGTGAAAATGATGCAGTATACAACAACAAAGAAGCTGAGGAACAAATGGAAAGCCTGACGTTCAATTGTATTAATATGACCCAAAGAGATGAAGCTTTCGTACTCATTAACATTAAATTGCCAAATCGAAATGGCACCCACAAGTTTCGTCTGAAGATCGACACAGGAGCACAAGGGAACACTCTACCAGTTTCTACATTCCGTAGAATGTTCCCAGGAAAATTGAACACAGATGGTTTCCCAAACATAAAAAACAATCTATCAACAAAAAACTGATAGCTTATAACAGCACACCAATAAAATGCTTTGGTAACACCAAAATACAATGTCAATACAACAAATCAGACTGGAATGTCAGCACCTTCCACATTGTAGACGTACAAGGGCCAGCAGTACTAGGGCTACCATCGCTGGAACAGCTCAAACTAATTACCCTTCACTGCACAGTCAAGAAAGAAGATGCGTTCCAAACTCCTGCAGTAACACGGATAAATGCAACCAAAGATCTGATGCTGATGCATCCTGATCAGTTCGACAAAATTGGCTCCATGCCAGGTGCAGTCAGACTATCGGTCAACAAAAACATACATCCACATATTGACGCACCTAGAAAAACACCAATTGCACTTAAAGACTATATAAAACAGGAGCTTGATAACATGGTCAAAAACAAGATAATAAGAAACCAAGGCTGATCCAGTACTTGATCAACTACAAGGAATCATAACAGCAGGATGGCCAGACTCAATGAAGGATTTACCACCGGTAATACGGTCATACTGGCCATACAGAGATGAACTATCTGTCAACGATGGTATCATCATGAAGGGATCAAGAATTATTCCTGAAACCCAACAAAAAAATTAACTTGGACTAGCTACATTACAGCCATCAAGGTGTTGAAAAAACATGTCTTCAAGCCAGAGATGCTGTATACTGGGAGCGAATTAATGTAGATATCGAGAACATGATCAAGAATTGTTCAGTATACCAGGAAAACCTTCCGGCACAACCAAAGGAAACTTTACAGCCACATGACATTCCAAGCAGAGCATGGAAAGTTGTCGGCACAGATTTGTTTAACAGCAATAATTATGAATATCTGATAATTGCTGATTATTACAGTAAATTTCCAATTATATGGAAAATGAATGGCCTGACGACAAGCAATATGGTCATATCAACAATGAAGCAAGTATTCTCTGAACATGGTATTCCCAGCAGAGTCGTTAGTGACAATGGACCACAGTACTCCAGAGAAGCATTCAAAGAATTTGCCCAACAATGGCAATTTGATCACATCACATCACCCAAGTTCCCAAAATCAAATGGTTTTATCGAAAGACAAACCCAAACAATTAAAAGAGCTCTAATTTAGGCTCAGCAAGCAGGAAGAGATCTTAACTTAGCAATGCTGTGTTTGCGAACTACACCAATTAACCACAACCTTCCAAGTCCAGCTGAACTCTTAAACAATCGCATTTTAAGATCAAACTTAATTGCCAAAGTTTCAACCCCAAGATTTTCCAACACTGACCATATCCGTGAAGAACTGAAACACAGACAGGATATGCAGAAAATGTATCATGATAGAACAGCTCATGATCTATCACCACTTGTCCCTGGGCAAGATGTTCGTATATTGGATAACCAAACTGGGAAATGGAAACCAGCAACAATCACAAGTAGATGTGCAGAACCCAGACCATACATCCTTCAACTCCCAGATGGATCATCAAAAAGACGAAACAGAGTCCAAATAAGAGCAGCAGAAACATCCAGCCATAAACAGGTTCATTTTAATGACCACATCACTTCATTGCAAAAAGGACTCACAAATACAACCAACATCTCGCATCAGAAAAGTATAAAACAGCCAACATGCAACACAAGAAGTGGCCGTAAAATACATAGGCCAAAAAGATTCCAAACAAATAAACAAGGAATATTGCAACACCCTTCTTTTCCATTGGTAAGGGGGATGTAGTAATAATACGGACTATTTCTTTACGCGGAAGATTACAACCCCTTGGCGTAGGAATACACACATTCTGCCCATTTTGAATAAAGATGCCTTAACTAAATTACACTCGCCTTATGTTGTCCTTAAACCTCCTAAGCAATACTAACACCCACAACAACAATATGTTACACCTATCTTCTCCCCTCAGTTATGTGTAAATAATAATACTGAAAGGGTTCTTTAGCCTGGACCATAATCATACAGAAAGGGTTCTTCAGCCTTGACCATAATCATACAGAAAGGGTTCTTCAGCCTTGACCATAATCATACAGAAAGGGTTCTTCAGCCTTGACCAGGTTATCAGTTTACGAGTAGGAAAACTCTGAATTCAAACAAGCTTTACTCCACTGAAGAAAAAATGACCTTGTTTCACTCTTGTAGTGGAGAGGTTGGGTAAATATACACTTCAGCTTTTACTAAAGTAGCAAAGTAAAAAATGGAATTACAATAAAACGATTATAAAATAAGCTAAAATGATGGAAAGTGATAAAAGAAGATTATGCTATAGTACAAATGGGTAGAATGTTTGCCAATGATGTGGGAGACTGGAGTTCAATCCCTGGTCGAGTCATACCAAAAACTAAAAAAAAAAAAAAATGCACTTGATAACTCCTTGCTTAACACTAAGCATTTTAAGGTACGAATCAAGGGTAAGCGGAGCAATCCAGGGAAAGGAGTAGCACCCCCTACACTTCGGTGTTGTAGGTATTGACTACGGTCGCCAACTTATATATATAATTGACCAAAGACCTATTGGTCAAGCTCTAACCCAGTCTTAAGTCGATCATTACCCTTATCATACCGATTATCAAGGTAGAATAATGGACACGGCGAACCAATTTGAAATTCTAGACGAGGATATTTGCGTTTAGCAATGGATAAATAGAGCAGACTGGGTTCTTTAGCCTTGGTATTGTAATTAGTCTATGAGAAGAAGAATTGGTTTGGTTTGGTTTCTTTGTTTAATGGCATATCAACTCATTTTAGGTTATTTAATGCCAAAGAAGAACAGTAGTGGTACTATTTAACCCATAGCTGGGAGGATAAGGGAGTTCATATCTTTCCCAAGGGTATTTGCCCGAAAGTGAACGTAATAGCGCGACTGGAGTTCGAACTCGCGTATTACGATTCCGGAGTCCATCGCTTTAACCATTACACCTAGAGGACCCCCCCCCCAGAAGAAGAATTGACTTCAAACCAGATGTACACCATTTAAAAATGACCTTGTCCGGATCATACGAGTCCGGTAAATACGAACAGAAACTTAATTTTGGTAATCGGTCGTTTCTTCCAAGATATAAAAAAAAAAAATAAAAATAAAAACAAACTTAGGTGTAATTTAAGGTTAATTGGATATCTTTTATGGTATGAAAATTAGTATTATATATACATTATAGCTACCTTGGCTCAAATGATTTTTGTACAGCTTGTATGTTTCTCGCCTCTTTATTACGTTAAAACCACACATAAGAAATTAGATCTGAAGGATTCGTAAAAAATTTACAAACAGCAAACATGGGTTGTTTCATATTTGTACATTATATAAAAGTAAGTAAAGTTGGCGACCATAGTCGAGGGTAACCCGAAGGCTCCCTTTTCGATAGCTACTACACCAAGGTGTAGGGGAGGGCGCTACTCCTTTCCTGGATTGCTCTACTTTACCCTTGATCCGTACCTTATAATGCTGAGTGTTAAGCAAGGAGGCATCAAGTACCATTTTTTGAGTCTTTGGTATGACTCGACCTGGGATTGAACCCAGGTCTCCCGGGCCATTGGCGAACACTCTAACCGCTGGGCCAAATAAAAATAAGCTTCCATTTTAAATAGAAAAAAAACATCATGAATTATTACATAATTATAGATTGATGTACATAACCTAGGATTTATATATTATAGTTTGGTTTGGATTTATGGCATATCAACTATTGTTGGTTATGTAATACCAAATCCATTTTCATACATATAAACAGTTCTATTTCTAACAATTCAGTTTCGCATAAGTACACAGTTTAGTTCTCTTTGATCTCTAGATAGGGCCCTATCAGGTGCTACCACTACAGGCCAGAGTGGACCTAGGAGCGATGACAATAAAGGGGAAATCCGCATTCCCGAAAGCTCCAGCATTACTGGAGCCTCACTATCAGATTGTTTAATGTCACATCCTGGGCACTCGTTGGGGAAGTCTTACCCCTCTGCAGAGGTGCAGTCAGTGTATTCTACAGCCCCAGCCGACTGCCCCATTATACATTATAAAACTATTTTAACTTAGATGTAGGAATTAGTATATCCGTGATATAATATCACTAAATAAAGGGAAAATAAGCTCAATAACAGAGAAACATGCACAAAGTAGCATTGAAAAGAATTCTAAAATATGTATCAATTGATAAAACGTGTGCCTATTGTCCTACAAACAAGTAGTATATATAAGGGGTACTACAGATTGTGAACAGTAAAATAGTCGTAGCTTTTTGGCTTTACATTTCAATAGCGATGCAATGTCTCTACTGTTCAAACAACAAAATCAAAAGAGGACGAGAATGGATTTCTGAGATTATCATCTAGCTCTCCATGAATCGTCCAACAGACACGCCCACTCTCCAAGTGAAGCATTTATTGTCGATAAAATCAAGTGACTATAAATCAAGTATCAATCTATACACGAAATCAACTAAAATTTAAGTTTATGTGGTAATTCCGCATTATTAACGAGTTTAAACTTTAAAAAATTGTAGTACATATACTAACCAACCCATTCACAGTAACGCGTATAACACAAGCGATTCCATATTTTTTTATGACGAGAGGTTGCTATTTGTTGTTCGGATATTAAGCTGATTGCAATTCAACGTAATCATCTAAAACCTTTTCCCTCATGTCAGAATGAAAAGCAACACTGTTAAATCTACTTACAATTGTCGCTTCAGGTTGCTCGGTTAAAACGAACTTATGGCCGCATGCAAAGAACAATAGCCGAGAATGAACACCTCATCCACCTGCTCAAGAATGAAATGGTGAAATTGTCGAGTTCATTATCTTTACGAGTACAGCAGGCATATCGCCTTCCGAAGATCATAGAGCCAGATCAGAGTTTTGAAAACATCACGAAAGATCTACCAAAAGGCATGCAGCTGAGTAAGTTTTCAGTTTCTTCTTACCATTCGGTCTTTCCTCTCGACACACACACACTATATCTATCATGAAGTCAAAAGGTCCAGAGGTGGGCGAACTCACTAATACTCAGGCTCTCCCTCCGCTCTCTCACGTTGTCTT
Source organism: Sepioteuthis lessoniana (assembly GCA_963585895.1). Classification (NCBI taxonomy): domain Eukaryota; kingdom Metazoa; phylum Mollusca; class Cephalopoda; order Myopsida; family Loliginidae; genus Sepioteuthis; species Sepioteuthis lessoniana. The sequence continues at coordinate 88,150,031 of OY757919.1, read as the reverse complement.
TTTTAAAAAACCTTCATTGGGTCATTTTACAAAAAAGAAAAAGAAAATCGTAATTTCAATGATTTTAGCCACAATTCTCTCTGAGGTGGTGCTGAAATGCTCTCAGTCCAACGACGAAGGGAATGATTTACAGCTATGAAACATACATACATGCAATTTCACATATTCATTTAGTACTTTGATACTTGGTTTGGTTTGTTTGGTTTTATGGCATATCAACCTTTGTAGGTTATTTAACGCCAAATCCATTTTTATGTAAATAATCTGTTCTGTTGAAAACAGTTCAGTTTAGCATAAGTACACAGTTTAATTGTCAAAAACATTTCAATTTCTAACTATTCAAGCAGTTATATGTAACAATTCAGTTAAGTGTAAATACAGTTTTAATGTCAAAAACAGTTCTATTTGCAATAATTCAGTTAAGCATAAGCTTGCAGTTTAAGTGTAAGTACGGTTTAATTGTCAAAAACATTTCTATTTCAAGTTATTCAGTTTACTCAATTCATTTTAGCATGTATGCTGTTAGTTATATTTAACCCATAGATAGGGCCCTATCAGGTGCTACCACTCCGGGCCAGAGTGGACCTGGGAGCGATGGCAATGAAGGGGTACTCCGCATTCCCCAAAGCTCCAGCACTGCTGGAACCTCACCATCAGATTGTTTAGTGTCATATCTTGGACACTCGTTAGGCGGGGGGAGGGGTCTTACCCCTCTGCAGAGGTGCAGTCAGTGTATACTACAGCCCCAGCTGACTAGCCAATTTGATACTTGGGATATTCCACCCAGTTGGTGAGACGAAAATACAGCAACTGCATTCTCTGCAAACGTGAAATTACCCACCAAACGCCATATATTTATTGATATTATGGTTGCATGTAACACCCAAACTACGTCACAATTTCCTGAGTTATTTACGTTACGTTTTCGATTTTATTTAAATCTCAATTAAGAAAATTATATCATTATTAATACTGTTTGCTTTATCTACTAATAGCATGCAATTATGTACACACACACACACACACACACTATATATATATATATATATATATATATATATATATATATATATATATATATATATATATAAGTAATATCCAGTCAGCGTCCGAAGACACTGGGTGTGGATTATTCTTGTATAGAATAAATGAGGAATATCATATAAATCTATGTGAGTGCTCGATGTATGGCTATTGTTACATCACTTATTCCTTCCAAGTATATATAACAAAATTCACATTCAGAGCGTAAATAGTGCAGTTAGAAGGAAACTCAAACCTGGTTAAGTTGTCATTATAAATTTATTTCGCCGGAGAATATTATTATACTCTCCATCACGTCAGATGATTTTTTACTTGTTAGACTTGCTGCAACCTCAAGTGTAACAAGTAAAAAATCATCTGACGAGATGGAGAGTATAATAATATTCTCCGGCGAAATAAATTTATAATGACAACTTAACCAGGTTTGAGTTTCCTTCTAATTGCGCTATGTATATATATATGTGTGTGTGTGTGTGTGTGCATACACGACAAAATAATAGTTTACTGTGTGAACTGGAAGGCTTTTCGTATATTGATCTTGAAAATTTGATTTTGACAAATATTATCTTGGTATTATTGATTTCTAATTGTTTGGTTTTATTTTAATAAATATGTGTAAAAATACCGTCGATAAATCTTTAAAAAAATCTTTTTAAAAAAAGAAGAAAAAACAAAAGAGAAATAACTAAATTTTATTCTTTACTGTCTAATTTAGTTTTTAAAAAGTTAGATTAGGAAAATTTAGCTATGAAAGCTGAGCGTGATGGAAGAGCTTGCGTCTAAGCTGTTCTATCTTCGAAAATACCCCCTCGTTTCAAATACGTTTAACGGGACAATTTAATTTTAGGTAATTTTAAATGCTATTTTTTATTTTATCATTTTTTTCCTGCTTTGCTCAATATTGATATTTTTTCTGTTTTTACTCACACGAAGAGGATACCAATCGATAAACTAAGGAAGGAACAACTGAATTTGAATAGTTACGTCAGGAGAACGCATATTTTTGCTCGTACATATAACAATTGCTTACACCAAAAAAAGTGAGGACTTTAGACATAAATATCATAGTGTAACTGTCTATTCGTGTTGGGGTTACGTCACGACACATAAATTGTTAAAAAATATTTTAAAAATTGAGACGTGGGATATAACGGTTATTGTCGTAGGAAATGGAATTGGCGATCCGAGTTCAAATTCGAGATGAGATTGTTTGATTCCGTGCACATGCCTTTGAGAAAAGGCACGAATCCATCTCTTTTTCTCTCAGGCTATAGATAAATAGTAGGACATACTAGGATCTTTAGACTTGTAAAGGCAACCAGTTTAGGAGAAGCAAAACCACTAAATTGAAAAAACAAAAAACAAAAACGGGGGATTGTGTTCAGAGAGTGTGGCGCAATGCTATACCATTCTTGTTATCGGCTCATCCAAAAAGAGGTCGAGAATGAATTTTTGGAACTGTCATGTGATTCACTACCGTGCCCCAACTTGGCATGCAAATCACCTAAGGGAGATAATTATTTTATCGTTATAACCTTAAGAATAATTTATCCAATTAAAACTAAAAATATAATTCAAAACCAAGAATATATCCAAGTATTATCTCTTTCTTGAAATATTTTGTAAAATATAAATGAAATGATATACCACTAAAAACAATCCCTACGGATACATGAGGTAGTGTGTTTTCTTATCCTAGAAGATGATCACGATTGGCATATGAGCTGTTAAAGATGATATTTAGTCGAGTCCACACTCACCAAGGACCAATATAAGCATTAGTATATCCGTGATATACTAACACTGAACACAACGGAAGGAAAGACAAGATAAACTCATTTACACATACAATTGTTTGATTTTAATTGCATGTTAACCAGTCTAAGCTTATTTTACATGGAGAAGTTTGGGAATCGCGTTCATTATACATTCATATTTACATTTTTGCGGAGTTGTTTCATAAAGGTTTTTTTTACAGACGAACCTACGAATAATTTTTGAAGAGATATATTTAACCCACAGATGGTACCCTAACATGTACAACCACTGTGTCAGAGTGGATCGGGGAGTAATGGTAATGAAGGGATACTCCACATCACTCACCATCAGTTGCAGTTTATTATCATACCAAGGATACCTCTTTTTCGGGAGCGGGGATCTTAGCCCTCTGCAAGGGATACAGTCAGCGTTTTCTAAGTCTCACTAATAAGGAGGATTTACATATACAAGAACATATGCAATCCACATACCCTTGGTATTAAAAGAAAAATACACCAATGTAAATATACACATTCCATAAATAAGCAATATGTTGATGGAGGTAAAAGAATTGAAAAAGGTTTACTTGATAAGTGTAGTTATTACAGCAACACAATGTTATTCCCTGACAGAGTTCAGAGACAACTTCTCTAATTGTTCAAAGAACAGAGACAAGAAGAGGTCCGGAATGGGTTTCTGACCTGTCAGACGACACCCTAAGATCCCCTAACGGATATGTAATTACGTGTAATTCTACATTACCGATATAAACACTCGTTCTCAAAAAGTTTCGCCAATTCAGTTTATAAAGTACTACGAATACGTTTTAAAAAATACATTTTCTGATAATAAAGTTATTTATTTTTTTACACACCAAACAATTTTCTCACGCCAGTTGTAATTTGTGGTCTTTCTCTTGAGTCTGAGTGACAACAAGTTTCCTCAAGTCTCTTCTCAGTATTCTGACCGATCTCAACAATGCTGTACTTTGGATGGTCTCGATTCTTCCTCTTATTTCCAGTTCCTCCTGTCTATATTCTAAGCCCTTAAGAACCGTCTGCAGTGCACTAATTGCAATTGCTATCACCGGCACCTTCATGTTTTACAGTCATTATCTTTTTTTATTTGTCTATTTTTTACAGATGGTGTTCGCTTAACTTATGGAACACACGGCAATGTCGAAGTCATGGTTAATGGAGAATGGGGTTCTGTGTGTGATGACAATTTTTCGCTACTTGAAGCGAATGTCATCTGCCGAGAATTAGGTTTCACAGAAGCAAAGCGGGCCACAAAACGATCACATTTTGGACCGGGAAAGGGACCGGTCTGGTTCAACGATCTTCACTGTACCGGAAATGAAAACAGTATATTTATGTGCCAGAGGGCACATCGCGTGACGACCAATTGTGATCACGAAGAAGATGCTGGAGTCGTTTGTTCAGGTGAGAAGCCTTATAGTGTACGAAAGCCCATATAGCATATAAAAATAAATCAAATTTGGAGGTGCCCGTGGTGTAATGGTTATCGTCGTAGGAAATGGACGCGGTGACATGAGTTTAAATCTTGGACGAGACTGATTGCATTTCACATAACACAAATACCCTTGGGAAAGGTATGAATCCAATTATTCTCCCTCCAGCTATAGGTAAATAGTAGGACAGACGAGGTTCTCCAGCCTTGGTGAGGCAACTAGTCTAGGAGAAGGGAAACTCTGAAGTCAAACCTGTTAAACTCCACTTAAAAATTGACCTTGTGTCATATCCTGCCCGAGTAGAGGAGTTGGTAAATATATATATAAATAAATCAAAAAGAAGAAATTTGCTCAAAATAATCAAATACGTTGATTGTTTGATAGCGGACCTACATTTTGGGGGCCCCAGAAGCTTTAACTGTTTTGGAAGCCCCTTCGTCATTAAAATGCATCATTCAATATTATTAGCCGTACAATCACAACATTACGAGTACTTTTAAAAAGTACTAATGAGTAGTGTGTTCGCCAATGGTCCAAGAGACAGGGGTTCAATCCCAGGTCGAGTCATACCAAAGACTGAAAAAATGGTACTTAATGCTGCATTGCGTAATACTCAGCATTATAAGATAAGGATCAAGAGTAAAGTGGAGAAATCCAGGGAATGGAGTAGCACCCTCCCCTACACCTTGGTGTAGTAGCTATTGAAAAGGGAGCTTTCGAGTCACCCTCGACTAAGGTCGCCAACTACTTTAAAAAGTGGTGAACTCAAAAGGAATATAAAGCCTTCACAGTGATGATCAAATATTTTTGCATTAACCATAAACTATTTCAATCTAAAAAAAAGTATTACCTCTATTTTAAAAAAATCAAATAATTTCAAAGAAATAAAATTTAATTTTACTATAAAAGAAAAAAATAGCAGTTAAAATCAGGCGACAAAAATTTATGATAAGCTTTACCAGACACAATCCTTTCACCCCACCCCCAGGTAGCGCTTTCCCCCTATTCTAAAGGAGCGAAGGTTGGGTTTATTGCCTGGTGTCCAAAAATGGGTACGCCGATGGAACCGAGGTATTTTGGACAGCGCTCCTGGAAGGCTTCCTTCCTACGAGATCCCTCATATCAAACCGACCTTGTGCACAGCGATGATAGAGAATTGGATAAGTACATATTTTCACCATTAAAATCTTTTTAAAAGATTAAAATAGTTTCAAATAAATTACTTGTCACTGAAGACAACAGATTTCATTGACGTTAGCATTTATCTCTTGGGACTATCTCTTTTAAAATCTCCTCAAGCCATGTATAATGGCTGGCGAGATTAGCAGGTAAGTAAAGAGATGTGTTAACCCACCACAGTATAAAATCAGCTAAAATGCTAATAATAACGTTTTATTTCATTATTTACAGGCGTTCCTCTTCGTTTGACCAATGGTCATTATGGTCGAGTGGAGGTACACATGAATGGTCAGTGGGGTACAGTGTGCAATGAAGGATTCGATACAAAAGACGCTGAGGTTGTATGTCGACAAATGGGCTTCATGAACGTTCAACGAGTAATGGAACCAGACTTGTTTGCCGTAGGAAGCGGTCCGATATGGATGACCGACGTTAGCTGCACTGGGAATGAAGCAAATTTCTTTGATTGCTATTGGTCTACACCGCAGGATAAAGATATTTGTGATCACACTAATGATGCTGTCGTTGAATGTGGTTCAAACTATTGTGAAAATTGCTAAAATAACGCTTAATAATTTCATTTTTCTCCGTGTTAATTTTTGTCTTTTTCTTTTAGGAAGTTTTCTAAACATTTCTTTTTTTTTCGTTATTTGCTTCTATGATGCATGGTTTTAGTGAATACACATTAAAAATGTGAGCTAAAAGAAAGAAAGTGTTTTTGTTTTTCTTTCATTAATAATAAAAAAAATTAGAACGTATTCATGTCAGAAAAAAATTATACAAACGGTAGCATCAGTATATCACCGCTCCTAATAGAAAACAGCCTTTAAAAGGTACATTGCTTATTGACTTTCCAAGCTAGGCGCTGATTATAACTTCGGTCGAATTTCGTAACTAAAAACCGGACAGGGAAAAAATTAAGGGCAACAATGATAAACAACACAGAAACCAGATGTATAAGAATCTATTAAGAATAGAAAGGAAATAAATATCTCTATTTGTTCAACAAGTGGGTGAATCCTGTCCAACAGGACAAAAAGGTTCCTCGCAGGAATTCGAGAGGAAAAAAATGACAGTAATCACGTAGACACATATAGAGAGTTTAAATGAAAAATATGTTACAAACAACAAAAGAAAGGGTGGGTGGGGGGAATAAAACTAACAATTTTCAATAATAAAAGACAAAAAAGGGGATACTACCTCGGGTCGAAAACGTTTTTTGTATAACAATCTCTTCTGTTCCACCTCAACAATTCGCTCATTCTCAAAAACGCAACTTTATCATCGGTGGACTGTCCACTTTATTTTAAAAGGCCAGTTCCCCAACTTAGTAATTTCCCTCAGAAGGAAAAGGAGAATTCACGTTCGAGATATATAAAAAACAAAAAAACGGCACAATATAACATGATTCTGAATAGAACAATGCATTTAAAATGCTCCAACAGAGAATAAAGCAATTTCCAAGTCAATTTATAACTGAATGCTAATTTTCTGAGTCTACTATCGCATTAAACGGCATTTTTGAATAGTCAAAATTCTCGTTATTACAAAAAATAGCTATGAAGTGCTAATAAAAGTCCTTTCTTCATTCCTAAATAGAGGCATCAATATCAGCATGAAACACTGTTACAACGTGAAAATAGGGATTTCTGGGTCGTCTGCTATTTTATTAAATTGCTAAGGAAAAATAATAATAAAAAAGGTTAATGAAAAAAAAATGTAAGTTTTCGATTATGCAGAAACAGTAAGTTAGTCCGCCATTTCTGAGAACAGATATCGACAGGTTTTAAATAGTTTATCACCCAACAGAAAAGAGAATAAACAAAGAATTACTTACTTTTACAGCTTCCTGGAGTCTTGGGTTAACGTTTAACTATTTTTTACAGGCATTGTTTTCACATTTGATCAGTCAAAGATGAAAGGGGGATTAAAAAAAAATCCATCCTTATTCTGAAAACGAAATGAAAATAGTGAACTGACTGTAACAAAATCAAAGGCTTTTACGTATCTTTTTATCCTGACAAAAAAAATGTTCAATACACATGGATATTGCTTTCTAAATGAATTTTCTTTTTTACTCGGGTCCTATTTCTGGATACCTTGTCACTATTCATAAAAGAAAACATTAATATTTCAATAACGCTAACCTTGTCTTTAGTGTTATAATGTAATTCATTATATCTTGAAATTTTTCTTATTGTTTTGTTCACTGAATCAATTGAGAATTCATTAGCATACGTAGATTCTGGAAATGCCTCTATTTATTGGTTGGTTTACTCTGAAATCTCAAAGAGAAACGATTATATTGTCCAGGTTAAAAGCGTCGTAAGGGTAACCCGAAGCCGAACTGTTTTTGACCTTATTTTTCCGATGCAGATATCATTGGAGAAGGAGAAAACGTTTTGGTAAACAGATCTGGCATAGGAAGTTAGATTTGTATTCGCAATTAAAAACACGACTTCCAGTCAAGTCACGCTGAAAGTACCAGTTTCCGCTGCATCACCGAAGCAGCAATGAGCCTATTCAATACTTAGATGGGTGATCACTTACGCAACAACAGGTATTAGAAACCATATCAAGGCAAAGCTTAGTAAATATCAACTTTTTCTTGACTCATTCTTAAAATCCGAAGTAATTTAGGACTGTTAAAGTTGACATCCTGCTGTGGGAAAAGAATTAGGAATTGACAAACTAGGACAGAGGAAAAACAACACACGTAAATTACGTAAAGAGGAGAAAACTTTATTAAGGACTTATGGGATAGAAAAGGGTTATCAAAGGAGAGACATCAGTAGAAGTTATCGAACTTGTATAGTACTCTTTTAACAAGGACAATTTCTTATCTAATCTTTTTTTTTTTTTAAGATACCCGCACACAGACGTTTGTTTTAGCAATTTCATCAAATATTTTTCAGTATCATCTGTTGCTGAATTTATATTCCTTTGTTTATTTTTGTATTGCTTTAAATTGTTTCTTCATTGGATCTACTGGATATTCATTAACATGGATAGATTTTGTCAATGCGTCTATTAATTTTCAGCTGAGGTGATTTTCTTTCTTTGAAGCGTGGTGGCTCACATACCTTGGCTGCCAGAGTTGTAGATTTAGTGGCTACTTTAAACAGAAGTTGATATTCCATGTGTTTTGTCTTTTTATCTCATTCAGATTTCCAAGAAGAACTAAACTTCTTTTCAATCCCTAGAGTCAACCAAGGGCAGATGATAAGTTTATTTTTCTTCATCGACATTTCATATTTTTATTTGGAATTAAGGACTTGAACATTGAAAATCCACCACTTTTACTTGACCCAGTCTCAAAATTCACAGTAATTTAGAACAATTTCTTTGATCTTTTATAAGTTTTAAAAATTGTACACCCCCACTTTTTTTTCTGTATTTTTTAGAATTTCGAATTTAGTTACAGAATTCTGAACTTCTATTCATCAAAAAAAAATTTAGATCAGGCTATTATGAATTAAGAACCCCAATTTTTTTATGTTTAAGCAAATACATGAGTAGCAGAAAGAATTTCAAATTATTATTTTGTGTGGGAATTGCTTTGGCCGTTGGAGTTCAAATTTATATATTTCGCCCAATGAGAATGACTGATGCCATTCTTCCCGGGTCACCTTCCCGGGGTAACATAAAAGGCCACGCTAACCATTTCTCGCTCCCTCTTCGCTTCCTGTCCTGCTGCTAGCAATACAAACCAGTCAACATGATAGAGCACATTCTCGTTTCCCTACTGGCCAGCAGCAGGGCAAGCCATCCAACATGACAGTGCACATACTCTTCTCTTCGCCTCCTAGCAGCAAGACAGACCAGTCAACGTGAGAGAGCACATTCACTCTTTTTCACTGACTATTCTTCACTGACTCTCTCTCATATATTTCGAGCAGTCCGCAAAGCACCATGAGGAGAGCACATCCAATCTATGGACCATTGGTGTCAGGGAAATCATTCTTTCATCATTCATCCTTCTAAACCAACGGATCCTCGGAGAAACAAATTGGATATTTTCAACTCCTGTTTTGACTTCAGCATTTTAATTCCTGTCCTGACGACAGCATTTCAACTCCTGCTTGGACTTCGGCGTCTTAATTCCGGCTCTATCATTTACAACCGTTGTGGAGGTGCCCGTGGTGTAATGGTTATCGTCACAGGATATGGAGACGGCGATACGAGTTCAATTCCTGGACAAGATTGATTGCATTTCACATAGCACTAATACCCTTAGGAAAGGTATGAATCCAATTATTCTACCTCCAGCTATGGATAAATAGTAGGGCAGACTAGGTTCTTCAGCCTTGGCGAGGCAACTAGTCTAGGAGAAGGAAAACTCTGAATTCAAACCTCTTAAACTCCGCTTAAAAAATTAACCTTGTGTCATATCCTGCCCGAGCGGAGGGGTTGGGTAAATAGGATCATTTACAACCGTTTTCTTCTACCTGCAACTTACAGCACAAGGGTTCCTTTCGTCTCAAGCTGTTGATAATACTTCCAAATTGAAAACTATCAATATTTTCGTCAACTCATTTGTTCTTTCTTTTGATATAACAAGAGGCAACAGAACTCTACAACCTCAACTGCCATTTTTGTATAAATGGTAATAATATCTGCCCTCATGTTATACAGGTCTTTCAGAAAATATTTGAGGATAATCTATTGAATTAATTAAGATTCGGATTATTTACGTGACAATTTTATTGGGAAATTTTTTTTAAACGTATGTTGGAAGATGACTTATTTCTTTCAGGAGTTTTTCATTTTTGAGAAAAATTAACTTTTCGAACAAGAGGTGGTCAGAGTTTGGACTTCACTTTGCAATTGTTGTATAATGCATAACTGGACACCGATTTTCTGTCAGCTTTTATGAAAACTGATATTTGATTTACGTAATTTTAACTTAAATAGAACTCAGACTTTATATCCGTTTACTTTTTCCAATTCATTGCAGTAGACTGCATAATATTGATCGCCACCAATTCTCCCCACCCCCAAATTACGCCTAACAATTCATAGTGGTGGAATAAGTAGGCAATTTATCCCCAGTGTCACGAAATAACTTGCCTCCAATGGCCATCTGGATAGTGGATGTATAAAATATTTGCAGAGGCAAAATTAACAGGTTGAAAGTCATAACTGTTGAAACAAAAGGCTGAGAAGAGAGGAAATCTAATAGATACTCAGTGATTGGTTAGAAAAAGTCATGTAGGTGGGAGTCAGGGAACGGCTTATTAATGAAAGAGTGTTTTCTTTCATTCATCAACTGCGCAAGGTCACATCACATCGTCCTTTTTGGGATCGATCCGAGACGGAAGGTATTAACCCAAACGAATGTGCTTGTGCTGAACTGAATTCCTCGAAATAATAGAACTGTTTTGACATTTAAACTGCATATTCATGCTAAACTGAATTGTTTGAAATTGAACGGTTTTTGACTGTGTGTAGACAAAAAACTATACTTCTACTAAAAAGAACTGTTTGACTAAATTGAATAGCTTGAAATAAAAATGTTTTTGACTATTAAACTGTGTACTTATGCCAAACTCAATTGTTTGAAATAGAACTGTTTATTTGTATAATTGCGTGGAGGGAAACATGGATTTATGCCTTACGCTAAGGTTACTTCGAGGTACCTGACGTTGTTAAGGATAAAAGAATAACAGATAAGATTATAGGATTTAGACTCCTATATTTTAAAATGGCCGTGATGTCACTTGTTCCCGAAACAAAGATGGTGGATGGCGGTAAACTAATCAGTCTCGGAACCTATTGGCCAGGATAGTCACATGGGTACTGCTCACAACTACGTTCGCAACTTTGATTTTGTCCCGCGCATTTGGAGCCAACTGCATGACAAGAATTGCCTATATATACTCTCGTCTTCCAAGAACTCATTCTTTCCATTTTCACTTCCATAGACAACACTCTCTTACAATTTTCACTTACAGAGATAGCACACTCTCGCTCATTCTCTCCATTGCGACTTACAGAGACAACACACCCTCTCACTCTCTCCATTTAGACTCACAGAGACAACACAAACTCTCTCCATTTTGACTTCCAGCCCTCAACCCCACGAAAATGTATACAGTCAGTAACCCTTTTCTTTCTTATTTTGCCTTTTCGGTTAGACTTTTGCCAGCTTCGAACACAGCCTCAGAAAGTTTGACAAACCCCGAAAGAGACAAACAACCAACATGCGAGAAGACACGTTCCTCCTAGGACACGTTACTATATTTCTATATATCGACACCTTACATGAAATACTTAGTCCACATACACATTTTATAGTCTACAGGACACTTTCAATATTTAGTCTTTTTCCTTGATATCCGTGTTAGTGCACACACAGAGGAATATTCAACTGACTCGTGTTAGTTGCATACACCCACGCACAGAGAGAGAGAGAGAGAGAGAGAGAGAGAGAGGGGGGAATATTCAACTGACTATATTAGAATATTTATAATGTTTCCTTTTTCCTGTATTTCTTGATATATATATTTAATTTGGTTGGTACTGCTTTGTATTGAATGTTCTTTTATCCGCGTCATTTCACATCTTTACTTCATTTGCCTTTTCAAATATAAACCAACATAAATGGTGGGGGAACTAATCACCAAAACAACAACATGTTCCCGACAAGATATTTTAATGAAATTATTCTGATATATATTTGAGCAGAATTCCATGGATGCAAAAATAATAGCTTAACATAAATATAAAAAGAACCCCAAAAATAAACGATCTGATTAGTCTATGATAACCTCTTTGTAACATCTTAAAATAAACGAGCTTATTATGGTCAACGTTTCTTTCCACCATCGGGATCAAAGGACAAACTTTGAGTCTTCATACTCAACACTTCATTGAATAATTTCTCTCCCAACACTCAATGCCTTAAAATGGATCCTCAACAAAGTATTACGATGGATTACGATTAATGAGAATTCTTCCCTAGCAAATCATAGAAGATGACAGAACATTTGTTAACAATATTTGTCTTTAACAATTCATACGGTTGAATCATTGATCATAGATTATTGGGGATGAAATGTTAAGCATCTCCAACAATTCTTTGTGGCAGATTATAATAATTCATTGTCAAAAAATTAATTTCAAACAATCTTGTCTTTAATACTGCAAGATTACAGCAAAAGTAATTAAAGATTAAAATCACACACATGGCTGTCTCCATTACTCTGTATAAAGTTTGACAGGCACCAAAAAGATTGATTTTTGGCACCGAAAGTTAAACAAGGGAGCAAGTAAAATTATTGCATATTTCAATTTAATTTTATTTTATTTTCGTATTTTACTGTGTTATTTTTTTTTATTTCTGCGTTTTGTGGGGTTTTTAAACTTTATAAATCGTCACTGGATTTTAATGCAAAATTTTTATTTCTGTGTTATGATTTATGTGTTGAGCTCTACAAGTTGGATGATAAATGATTGAAATCACATGACCCCCCAGACACAATGCAAAAATACATTTAATGACAATTTATAGAAAAACATCATATTGAAAAAGAATTTACTGAATACACAATGAATCGTGAGATGATATTTAGTCGAGTCCCCATTCATCAAGGACCAATATATATCACTAATATACAAACATTAAACACGACGGAAGGAAAGACCAAATAAACATATTTGTACAAACAAGAACACTTAACCTTTTATATACATAACATATATGTTAACAGTATTAAGAAGTAAGAATGCACGAACGTTTCCCACCAGCTAGAAATATACACATATTGTGACATTTAAAAGCAGTATGTGAAAGAGGTACAAAATTAGAGAAAAAAGTTACTTGTTGAGGAAAAGTAAAATAGCCACGTGGCTTTACCGTTATTTATCAGGGTCGAAGACGCATCTCCCCTGTTCAAAGAATACAGGTGAAAGAGATTGAGAATGGGGTTCTGAGACTCATGTAACACCCAACGAGGCACCGAATGGATATACTCATTCTCTAAGGGAGATAAATATTTATTGTTTCCGTACAGTTAACACAATAGTTGAAATAAGAGTGAAATTTATCTAATATAATATTTTAGCAGTTAAACCTTCAGAAAAATTGATGGAGTTTTGATCTGTCATTGTTTAAGTTGTTGGCGACTGTAGTCGAGGGCGACCAGAAGGCTCCCTTTTTAAAAGCTACTACACTGAGGTGTAGGGGAGGGCGCTACTCCTTTCCCTGGATTGCTCCACTTTACCCTTGATACGTACATATTGCTGAGTGCTAAGCAAGGGGGTATCAAGTACCATTTTTAAAGTCTTTGGTATGACTCGATTGAACCCAGGTCTCCTGGACCATTGGCGAACACTCTACCCACATGAAACATTGCAATAGTGATAATTTGGAAGCATATGGTTTCAAATATTCTTATCTTATAGTAATCGTAGTTGACCATAACCGAGGGCGACCAGAAGACTCCCTTTTCAATAGCTACAACACCGAGGTGTAGGAGAAGGCACTAAACAGTTTGGATATAGTGTTTCAACGAATGATAATAATTCTTAGCACAAGATTATAGCGTCAGGTAACAAATTTGAACAGATCTATTCACACTATAGATGGGATCCTGGCTGCTACATTATCAATTCATGCTTAAAGCAACTATCCCAATGCAATGAGCCTGCTTGATATCTAAATAGGTGAATATTTAATAACAGCTGATTTTGTAAGAAATATATCTTTATATATAGACTTTGATGGTTTGTAAGATTGAGGGCAAGTGGCTGCTATTTAGAGAGGATTTGTTCAAACCAACATGCAGCATTCTTGCATAGTTTCCAACTAGTTTTTTCTCCAATCATTTCATTAGAATCCTGGTAGTGCAACCATACAATAATACTGATACAGCCAAAGCTTGGAAGAATTCCCATTTGATTTTATTAGCAAAATCAAATTTCCATATGACTGATAACCTGTTAATAGCATTTATAGCTTGATATTTAAATAGGTGAACATCTAATAACAGCTGATTCTGTAAGTAAGAAATATATTTTTATGCCAGACAAAGCATTATCGTGAAGTACTGATAGTATGGATTCTCTTGAGTCTCTCTTGCTATCCATCCCTATTGGCCATTTCCCTTGGTAGGCCCTCTTGACTACATCTGATGCATATAAGTCTTTGCTGGTCAGCTAGCACTGGTGTGTTCATGTGTAGAAGTCCACTGGAAAACATCACATATGAGTTCATTCCAGCTTCTCCAACAGTACTCAGCATGTCTTTTTCATCTAACTATGATGGTTTGTAAGATTGAGGGTAAGTGGCCATACAGCTGCTATTTAGAGAGGTGTTGCTTCTAGAATTTATTCAAAACAACATACAACATTCTTGCGTAGTTCCCATCTAGTTTTTTTCTCCAAGCATTTCATTAGAGTCCTGGTAGTGCAACCATACAATAGTACTGACACAGCTACAGCTTGGAAGAATTCCCATTTGATTTTATTAGCAAAATCAAATTTCCATATGATTGATAACCTGTTCATGCCTTTCCCATGTGTATGTTGACATTGCTTTCAGTTGATGAGATATTACTACCAAGGTATGTGAACTGGTCTACTAATTTCAGAGGCTTGCCATTTAATGTGGAGATGGAACTAACTTGTATAAGCAAAGATAACTAAACAATAAGAAATGTATAATCTTTACATACACATCTTGACAGACAGAGCCAGTCCATGTTCCCTAGCTATGTTATCTTAAATTGGACACTTGTGTTGATTCAGCAGGGAATCTAGGATATGTGATGTTGAGGGATGTTGTTCACACAAGTGGCTTCAGTTATGACTGATTTCAGGCCAAAAGTATTTTGTTTGTATTGAATAGAACAATTAAAATAAATTATTGTGACCAGGTGAAATCCAGCTGATTTTCATCACATCATCTGTGACATTCTTATGAAAATCTGATATTCAAAATATTTCCAATATTTTTTTAACAAGGTTCTGAATTTTCTTTTTTTCAAACTCATACCTATTTTTTTTCTTTTTGGCATGTGTTATTTTTCTAAGCTCAAACTCATTTCTGGTACTTTGCTATTTTTCTAAACATGTGCCATTTGACGGCTATTTTATTCTCCTGAAAGTTGCGATAAAAAAATCCTTGTTTTGCTCTTTCATTAACCTTTTGTAAAACAAAGTCTGACAACTTGGAATCATTAATTTTTTCTCCAAAGAATTCAAGTGCTTACCTCTTTTTAACTGATGCATTTTTCTTTCTATTTTCTGGGTTAATGTACGAAATGTCATTTCAAACCAAGTCTATATCCTATTTTCCTGGCTTGGGTTTTTCACTTTTTTCTCTGAGGAGATATATTTTTTAGCTGGACTGTGTCAACACAATACATTTATCATTGCATGGGTTTGGATAAGCTAAACCTTAACCAATAAGTTTATATTTACTTAACCCCTCTATGACGGGAGGGAGTTCATGTAGCCTAATGGCTAAAGTGCAGAGCTGGATCTTAGAAGTAAGCAAGTTCAAACTCCAGTCAAGAGATTATGTTCACTTTTGGACTAATTCCCTTGGGAAAGGTATGAACACCCTTATCCCCACAGTTATGGGTTAAATAGTACTACAGCTATTCTTCTACAAGGATAGCTTTGGTATTAAATAACTCACAAAGGTTGATATGCCATTAAACAAAGAAGCAAAACTAAATCAAAGCAAACCCTTTACCACAGGTAAAAATAGTTATTAAAAAATTATGCAGTAATACAAAACAAATACTAGTAAAAAAAAACTTACCAATAATTTTTCTATAAATCAATTTTCTTTTGACCTTTGCCTTTTTAAAAACATTTTACTGGATGTTTTCAAACTTCATCCAATGCAAGCTTTTGTTTATCGTTGTAAAATATATTCACAACAATTTGTAATCTACGGGTGAAAATGTACTTGTATCCTTCCTCTAAAAGTTCTTCCATAAGTACAGTCTGTGCTTTCAAAGTTACAACAAAAGCTTTGGAAGTTTGCTTTGTTAGACAAAAGTCTGAAATCTGTACGCAAGACTCAACTCAATCAGATAATATTTTGAAGAAATTAATTTTCTGATCATGTAAATTTACAGCATTGTTAAAAAAATTACGTGTGTATTTTTTCTTCTTTGCTATTGTCTACCCGCATAATATCAATTTAAGGAAGTTTGACTTGTCAGTTTGATCAGGAAAGTAGCTCTCACAAACTGCAATAGTTGTCTCATGAAAAATGGCAATAGCTAAATTAACATTTTGTTTATTGTCTCTAGGATGCAGTGCTCTGAATGTTAACTTTGAGGCCTTACATAATTTAGCATCAAGAATGTTATCCTTGTCATAAATTTTGTGTATGTCAGACCAAGCTATATATCCATTCTCGGAAGAAATTTGAATATTTGCTATTTCAAATTACGAGTTGGTCGTGTGTATATATCATCATCATCATCATCATATCGTGCTGGCAGCACGGATATCCCTGACCCTCTCTCGCCACTCCTCCCTATCGTTCATCGCCCTAGGTAGGTCTTCCGGACAACAACCTGTATCCTCACATAGCTGCTGAATGTACGTTCGAGCTGGTTGTCCTGCTTTTGCGCGGCCATGTGTGGGGATCCATAAGAGTACATCTCTTATGAGTTCATCTCTGCTTCTCCAGCAGTGTCCTGCATGTCTGGTTCATCTAACTTGGATAGTTTTCGTGATAGGGGGCAGGTGGCCGTACAGTTGGTGTCTTGTGGGGTGTTGCTGCCAGGACTTGTTCAGGATTGCACGCAGCATTCTTGTGTAATTGCCATCTAGTTTCTTCTCCAGCCGTTTTGTTAGCGTCCATGTAGTGCATCCATATAGCAGTATCGATGTGACCGCTGCAGACATACATGATTTGTAAACAAACAGTTTGAAGGTACGATTTTAAACAAGCCAGAGCTCATTTGTTTACACAGTTAAATGGTTTCAAGTATTGCTTTCTAACACTATTAATTCTATTTAGTATTAATCATTTATTTGGACACAGTTGAATAGTTTCAAGTATTGCTATCTAACACAAACACTTCAATTTAGCATCGGTTATTTGATTGCTCACAGTTTAATGGTTAAACAGTTCAATTGGACCCATAGATGGGACCCTAACTGGTACTACTAATCTGGGTCAGTGGAGCTGGGAGGAATGGCAATAAAGGGCTACTCCACATTTCCCAAAACTCTAGGACTGGAACCTCATTATCAGATACAATTTGGTGTCATACCTAGAACACTTGCTGGGGGAGGGGATCTTACCTTTTGGCAGAGATGCAATCAGCATATTCTTCAGCTCTAGCTGACTGGGCTGATTTCAGCCATATTTGTATAAATGTGTGTACATCTATGTATATATATATATATGTATATACAAGTGCACTTTACCACCAACACCACCCTGGTTGGTTGGGTTTTATGGCATATCAACCGTTGTAGGTTATTTAATGCCAAATCGATTTTTATGTAAATAATCAGTTCTATTTAAGCAATTCAGTTTAGCATGAGTACACAGTTTAATTGTCAAAAAAATTTCTATTTCAAACTATTCAGTTTATTAAAACAGTTCTAATTCAGGTAATTCAGCTTAGCATAAGTACAGATTTTGTTTACACAGTAAAATGTCAAAACAGTTCTATATATAACAATTCAGTTCAGTGTAAGTACAGTTTCAATGTCAAAAACAGTTCACTTTCAAACAATTCAGTTTAGTATAAGCACACAGTTTAAATGTAAGTAGAGTTTAATTGTCAAAAACATTTCTATTTCAAGCTATTCAGTTTAGTTAAGCAGTTCTAATTCAGCTAATATCAGAAATAAATCCTAATGAGAATCCTTCATTCTTTCCTAAATGGAAACATCAATATCATCATGAACCACACTTTCAATAGGTTCACAGGTTATCTAGAGACAAATAAAAATGAAACTAATGATGGGGTTTTACATTTGGTTCTAATTCAAGAGTTAATATAATTTAACAACAAAAATGTTTACACACACTTTTTCAACAAAATTCTTTTCATACATGTACATGTTATTAATCTTGCATTGCAATATTTAGGGGAGGGGAGGGAAGGGTCAACTTTTTACTTAAGCTTTGTTAATTCATAGAAATCGCTGGTTAAATTTTAGGTCCTAAAATCTTCAGAAATAGAATCATGTATAACATTGTATACTCTTTCTTATTTAAAAAAAATATATTTTGGAGAAAAAGAGGTTAATTAGCTTATTTGAAATAAGAACAGATGCTCCTTGACTGAATTTCCCTGTGTGTGTGTGTATATATATATGTATATATACACACAAATTCATGTTTATACATAAGTCTTGTAATTAGCTACATTACAGTCGATACTTTATGATGATTTCTAGAATATCATGTTCAGTACAAAATGTTTCACAAATGCAGGAAATTAAAAAAAAAAAAAAAAAAAAAAAAATGTAGCATTCTCAAGTTCAAATGAATTTCCCCTGTAACATA
The DNA here is from genome assembly GCA_963585895.1 of Sepioteuthis lessoniana. Taxonomy (NCBI): domain Eukaryota; kingdom Metazoa; phylum Mollusca; class Cephalopoda; order Myopsida; family Loliginidae; genus Sepioteuthis; species Sepioteuthis lessoniana. Next base: position 88,131,084 of record OY757919.1, on the reverse strand, counting down.
CCCATGATATGCGAAACATACATAGAATGTTCATAACATATATACATAGAACATAGGAATCCTGAAACACAAAAAACACTTATGACTTCTTAGTTCAAGTACGAAACTTTTTATTACCTTGGAGTTTAAAGGTTTTTCGACATAAGGAGAGAGAGGCACAATCATTCTGTGCTGGCTTTTCCATCTCCCTCCCCAACACTTATGGCATCCGCCACAAGGCCCCTGCGAACTAGCGAAAGTCACCCTTCTTCTTCGGACTGCAAGACTCAACTTCACTGACTTTTCTCAAAATCCCCAAAATCCTCCGCGCATGCACTTCTGGTGTATGACGTCATTCACATTCCCAAGTCACACTTTTCTATCTGGGATTTTTATTTTGACATCTGTGAACGACACATCCTCCATGCACGCGTGTTAACACCTGCACTCAAGTTTGCACCTAACTAACCCATTTGCTGAGCCGAAAGGTTCTCAGCCTAACTAAACCCAAAGGCAAGATATATAAAATGAAATCCCTCGGCCATTATATTACACCCCTTGAAACAATCAAACTTGTTAAATTACACTCAAACAGAAAATTTGTTTGTTTATAGAAAAAAAAAACATTTGTAAATAAGTGAGAATTTATTGAGAATGCACATTAGATTTGGCTTGGTTTCATATCAACCTTCATGGGTTATTTAATGCCAAAACCATCTTTGTAAAAGAACTGTTGTGGTACTATTTGACCCATAGCTGTGGGGATGAGGGGGTCATACCTTTCCCAAGGGTATCATTGTGAAAGTGAACATAGTTGTAAAACTAGAGTTCAAATCTGCTTACTACATCACAAATTTTGACTATCCGTCAAATTCATGGTGTTCATGCATAAAATCTTGAGGCAACACGATTATTAGTTGACTTCTTCCAGGAATTTGACTCCATACATAGAAGGAAGATGGAGCAAATGATACTCACCTATGGCCTCCCCCGCAAGAAAAACCTACAGCCATAATGATGTTATATAAAAATATGAAAGTAAAAGTTCGCTCACCAGATGGAGTCACAGACTACTTCGACATTGTAGAAGGTGTACTGCAAAGAGATACATTAGTCCCATACCTGTTTATTATCTGTCTAAACATGTGCTTTGAACACCTGTAGATTTAATGAAGGAAAACAGCCTCACACTGGCAAAAAAAAGGAGCAGAAGATACCCCACACAAACTATCACAGATGCGAACTATGTCAATGACATAGCACTTCTGGCAAATATACCTGCCCAACCCACTTCCCTGCTAAATAGTCTGGAACAAGTAGCAGGTGGCATAGGCCACCATGTAAACACAGACAGAACAGAATACATGTGCTTTAATCAAAGAGGCAACATTTCCACACTAAATGGTAGTCCTCTGAAACTAGTAGACAAGTTCATCTACCTCGGAAGCAGCGTCTCAACAACATGCGACTAGCAAAGTCCTGGACAGCTATTGATAGGCTATCAGTCATATGAAAGTCAGACCTGTCTGATAAAATAAAATGCAGTTTTTTCCAAGCAAATACTGTAATATGGATGTACCACATGGCCGCTGACTAAGCATATGGAGAAAAAGCTTGATGGCAATTACACAAGAATGCTGTGAGCTGTATTGAACAAGTCCTGGAGGCAACACTCCATAAAACAGCAGCTGTACAGCCACCTACCACCCATCATGAAAACCATCCAAATTAGACGAACCAGACATGTGGGACACTGCTGAAGATGTAAGGACGAACTCATAAGCTATGTACTCCTGTAGACCCTTTCACATGAATGAGCAGGTGTTGGATGACCAGCAAGAACCTATCTACAACATCTCTGTGCTGATACAGGATGTAGTCTGGAAGACCTGCTGGGAACAATGAACAATATAGACAGGTGGCGAGAGAGGGTCAGGGAAGTCCATACTAGCAGTACGACATGATAACTATGTCACAGTCCAGCATATTAACCATTACACCATGATGACTCTTCTGCGAATCAACAACCTTCAAATTCTAATTATAAAAGATGGAAAATCAAATTTTAACACACAGAAGAGTGATGCCAAGTTTGACCTGAGAACGGCATGTGTTGAGGATAGTAGACATTCTGATTAAATTTTCAAAAACTTCTGCATAAAATAATCTATCACAGGATTGTATGCATTTGAGAAGATATATTATGAATTGATATGGAGCCTGAGTTCTGTTGATACACCCCTTATTTTGGAATCTGTGTACATGGATCTGTTTATGTGATTGTTTACTGCAGCCTTTTCAGCTAAAAGCTTAAATCACAAGTGTCTGCAGACTTGATCTTAAAAGGACAGATAAAATCAGCTTAATTCACAAGGTCACAATCATGATTTAACCATAAGACAACTGATGTAATATCAGGGTCGAATGAAGAGGTTGACAGAAGTGAAGTGAAGATTTGCAAATGCAGCATACTTTAGGCATGCTTTATTTTGGAGAGCAACTATTTACAGTGGTATGTAGCACCAAACCTGATTGCTAGATGCATTGGTTATAAGGATGAGGAATCATCCAAAAGGAAGCACATGGTTCTTATAGAAATTGAGGATGTGGCAAGCAAGAAACTTGGACATCAAATCTTCTGAACAATTAAGATCAATGAGTTTGATCTGCAGTTGTTATGGTACTTTTTCATTGTCAACATCAAAGCAAAGAGAAAATTTTCAACTTTGGGTGAAAGGCCATAGCCCATGGGTTGGGGACCCTTAATTAACTGTGATCCTAAATTTTCACTTTTCTTTTAGATCTCTTCTTTCTTTAGTAGAATATGTGCATGCTCAGATGTAGCAGATATTCTGATAAAATTTCAAAAGTCTTTGGGCATTTTGTGATTTAGTAATACTGAAACCAGTGCACCGTTTGCAACATTATGAGAGTACAAACTTGTATTAATGCCTGATCATAAATAAAGTATGAGTGAGGCAAGGTTGATCAGTCGGTTAGGCTGATCATTTGTCTGATCTTTAAGTTACTAAAGCCCAGTGGGCAAAGGTTGAAGAATACTCCAACTGCATCTCTGCAGATGGGTAATAACCTAGAATGGAAGCCTGAGATAGAGTCCTATCTATGGGTCAAATAATACAAACTGTATGCAAACAAATGACTGATGTTAAATTGTGACTCTTATATAGCAATAGTTAAAACCATTTGACGGTGTGCAAAAAAGTGCTCAGGCTTATTTAAGAATATTATCTATAAAATATGTTTACAAATCATATACATATTTAATATATATGTATAGTCAGGATTTGGCTTTAAATAACCAGAAATGGTTGATATGCCATAAAACCCAACCAAACCAAATCATATATATTTGATATATAGGTAAAAACAGGATTTGACATTAAATAACCTCCAATGGTTGATATGCCAAAAAACTCAACCAAACCAAAACATATATATTTGATATATATATATTTATATATAAAAACATGATTTGGCATTAGATAACCTCCAATGGTTGATATGCCATAAAATCCAACCAAAAAATCTTCAAGTTACAATGAGATCTTATATTGCACTCTCAGAATTTCATTTGTTTGGGCTCATGAAAGGGAACAATCAGAGAACAGCAATTCATCAATGATGATGATAAAGTGAACATTGCAACTTAGGAATTGTAAAGAAAGTTTCTTGTACATGGCAGGTACACATGCCATCATTCCAGAGGAGCCCATAGTGTAATGGTTACCATAGTAGGAAATGGACATGGGGACCCAAGTTCAAATCCTGGATGCGACTGTTTGCATTTAATATAGCACTAATACCCTTGGGAAAGCTATGAATCCAATTATTCCCCCTCTATGAGTAAATTTTAGGGTAGACTAGACTCTTTAACTTTTTTATGGCAACCGGTCCAGGAGAAAGAAGAGTCTGAATTCAAACTTAAACTCCAGTTAGAAAATATACCTTAAGTCACACCTTACCTGATGGAGGGGTCGGTAAATACATACATGCCATCATTCAAAGGTTTGGTTTGATTTTATGGCATATCAACTATGGTAGGTTATTAATGCTAAATCCATTTTTATACATATAAACAGTTCTATTTCAAGCAATTCATTTTAGTATAAGTACACAGTTTAGCTCTATTTGACCCATGGATAGGACCCTATCAGGTGCTACCACTCTGAGCAAGAACGGACTGTAAGTGATGGCAATGAAGGGATGCTCCACATTCCCCAAAGCTCCAGCATTATTGGAACATTACTATCAGATTGTTTAGTGTCATATCCAGGTCACAGGTTAGGGAGGAGTCTTACCCCTTGGCAGAGAAATAGTTGGTGTATTCTACTGACCCAGCTGACAAGGCAAATCATTCAAAGGTGAACTTCCACAAGATTTTCAATATTTGTAATTTTTTCAAGAATGTGTTTTTTTTTTGTGAGATTTTAAAGATTTAGATCATTGTATATTCATGAGGTATATCACATACACACACACACACATATATATAAAGAGAGAGATAGATAGATATTTATACAGTAGTTTGTTATATTTATAAATAAAAAGCACTTCATATCATTGATAGAGCATAGATAAGTTAAGATAGTGTAGACACAGAGTCAGAGGTGCTTGGCAATGCATAGGGAAGACAGTAGCAATTGCTAACCACCACTGACTCTATCCATGCTTTCCTAAATAAATATACATATCACACACAAATAACATACACTTTTGATATTTAAAATTAAGAAGAGTCTGTTGTTATTCAAGTATGAATATGATTTGCAGTGGTGACATTATATTACTGTAATTAGTTGTGTACAACATGCACCTCAAACCTTTGGCCACAACACTTTGGAAGAAAAGCATCTCTTGTGTACGATATGCATTGACTTTTTGGAATTTGCAGCAACAAAATTTAACATTAGTTCAACTTCTTATCTGATTTCTATTGACTAAAAATAACAATACATATAGTTTATACACAATATTTACAGCAAAGGCAAGAACATGTTCACATGAAAAGAGTTAAAAATAGAAGGAAAAAATTATCAACAAACATGCATTCCACTGCATATTTTTCAGTCATCATCATCAATCATGCTGAGAGCATGGATTCCCTTGACTATCTTTTTCTATCTGTTTCTATAATTTATTATTCCTGGTAAGTCCTCTAGACTGCATCCACTTTCCACACAGCTAGTATCTTGGCTGAGCCGACAGCATTGGTGAGTTCATACGTCGGAATCAATAAGAAAACACTACTCGTGAGTTCATCTATACTTCTTTGGCAGTGTCCAGCATGTCTTGTTCATCTTGCTTGGATGGTTTGTGAGATGGGAGGTAAGTAGCTCTACAGCTATTCTTTAGTGGGGTGCTGCATCCAGGATTTGTTTAAAACAACACATAGCATTCTTGTGTAGTTCCCATCTAGCTGCTTCTCCAAGTGCTTCATTAGACTCTAGGTGGTGCATCCATACAGTGGTACTGGCATAAAACACAGTTTGGAAGAAATCCTTTTTTATTTTGTCAGAGAGATTAAATTTCTATCTGATCAACAACCTTTCAATAACACTCCTAACCTTCACTGTTGACATTGCTTTCAGTAGATGAGATATTGCTGCTGAGGTATGTGAACTGGTTTACTAATTTTAGGTTTGTCATGTCATGTAGAGATGATTCCATCTTGTTTCATATGATCAATAACCTCTCAATAACAGTACAAACCTTCCCTATTCATATGCTGACATTACTTTCGGTAGATGAGATATTGCTGCTGAGGTATGTGAACTGGTTTACTAATTTCAGAGGTTTATTATGTAAAATGAAGATTGTTCCATCTTGTTTAAAATGCATGAACTCCGTTTTATTTGCATTTACATAAAGGTCAATGTCTCCTGCTGCTTGCCACAGGTATTCAGCTTGGGCAAGTGTATTTGCAAGAAGACCTAGATAATCTGTGTAGTCTGCATCTGTTACAGTTCCTTAAGGATATTGTCTACTTCTTGTCTTTTTTTTTATTTGAAACCATTTTCTTTTATTAGATCTATTAATATTCATAGCATATAACCTAGGCAGATTGTAAACAGATATAGTGCTAGTGTATCTCTTTTCAAGACTCCAGCGATAATGCCAAAGAAGTTGGTGTTACCATTGGGTGAGCCAACTATTTTTTTTATAAAGCATCATAACAGCAGTAGCAATTTCCTTGGGAAGATTATATGCTTATAGTATTTACTTCATCTTTCTTCTGTGTATGAAATCAAATGCTTTGGAGAAATCTACAAAAAGAAGTATGGCCTAGAGATTTTTTTGTACATACTCCTTCAGTCAATCAAGAGATTGATCCACAATGCCACAGATTCTGACAATCTCTGTGAAAGCCATTATAATTTTTCCTTAGAATTTTCTCAATTTCTGGTCAGATATGATTAAGGAGTAATACCTTTGCAACTCAAACAGTAAGAGTTATTCCTCAATAGTTCTTAGTGATTCCAAGGTAGCCTTTCTTGGGGAAGGGAAGGATACAACCTTTCATTCATTTCTCTATTGTTTTCTTTATATGCAGTGTTGTATAACTATGTCATCAAATTTCCTTGTCTGTAATATTTAAGGAGGAATTTTGTTAAGGCCTGCAGTTTTTCAACTTTTAATTTTTTCCAGTACTGCATCAAATTCTTCCATTGTGAACTGTTCAAGTTTGATGTCTTATTGGTCATTTGTAATTTTTTCTGTAGGTTTACCAATGATTTCCGGAGGGTTGCAGATTCTTGAAATGTTCTTTCCACTTCTGAAGTCTTTCTGGTTAACAGCTTTTAGTTTTGCTATTGAGGGGTTTAATTATTTTACTGTCTGCCATGCTAATTATGATTGCCTATTTTCTACTGAATCTTTTATTTCATTGATTTGGCCTTGAACGTATTCTAGTTATTCTTTTTAGTATGTTTGTTCTCTCTGGTCTTTCTTATGTTTCTGCACATTTGTATTTATTGGATTTCTTTTATTGAGTAAGAATACTTTTTTTCTGGTTATCTCCTTTTTCTCCACTGTTGACTCCTAGGGAACTGGCTCTTGGTTTAATTGGTATGCTCTTAGCTGCTGTCTTTATATGGGCAGTAACAAAGTTTTTACATTCATCATTTGGAGTATGTCTTTCAGGTGTCTCCTGAAGAGTATAAACTTGTTTTTTTTACAGTTATTGTATATTGATTGCTTGTATCACTATTAGCAAGTGTAGTTACACATACTTAGTTTGGACCATAGCTATTACTTATGGCCATGCTATCCTGAACATGGTGATACATATGGACAGAAAAAAAAAGCTAATATTTACGTGACACAACAGACACTGGTGTGGTGGTATATAGACTTAGTTATTCATTTGTGTAGACACATGAGTGCGGTTATGATTTGATCATAGGTGTTTATCTATGTATGTCCAAATAGAGGCTTGGACATATTTCCATCGGAATGTTGAGTATGTTTGTAGCTGTATGTATAAGTGGACATGGTCAGATAAAGTTGAGCTGTGACTTAAAAGAGCTTCAATTTTATTATCACACCTTTTAGGGTCTCCAGGAGACATACCTTAAAAAAGTAAAGTTAGTGACCTTAGTCAAGGGTGACTTGAGGGCTCCCTTTTCAATAGCTACAACATCAAGGTGTAGGGGAGGGTGCTACTTCTTCCCTGGATTGCTTCACTACTTTTGATGCTTACTTCATAATGCTGAGTGTTAAGCAAGGCGGCATAAAGTACCATATTTTGAGTCTTTGGTATGACTCAACCTAGGATTAAACCTCAGTCTCCCGGACCATTGGTAAACACTCGACTCACCAGGCCAATGGCCTGGTTTACTTTACTGGAGACATAGTCTGGCAATATTTTTATGTTCAGTCAATGGGTGGTTAAACATCCAAAAGTAGGAAATGTCCACCCCTGCATATATACAAGTAAAGTCAGCTGCTGGATAGGGTGGGCCAGGGGTATCTGCTAAGAGAATCAGCTGAAGGGAGAAGTGACGTCAAGTCTCAAAACCAAGCCATCAAATTTAGTTTTAGCTAAGGGAATTTCACCAGCCGTGTATGTAGCGAAAGTGAGAACTCCGCATACCAACATTTTGCAAAGTGTCACACACACTCCTCCTCTGTTAGACAAAATATATATTCAAGTTTTTTTTTTCACATTTTTCTTCCATTGTGGATCCATCTTGGACTTGTGCACTCTGACCCGAACCTGCAGAGAAATACTGTACAATGTGGGAGATTATACAAATGACGGTATATGAGCCACAAACAGAATTCGCACATTTAACTCACACGTATAATATATACCCACTAACTTTCGGGATTAAAATAGTGCATCTTATACACAAATAATAATGGTATTCTATGTTTTTGCAAAAGTTTTTTTATTGGTCAGGTTATATGGCGTTTTCCACACTTTAGGCCACAACGCACTTCCATTCAGTTCTTGATCTCTCCCTTCTTCCTATTAGATAGAAGCACTTGACAATTTCATCTCCCTATCATCCTGGAGGTCTTCCAAGTGGTCATTTCTGGTCTCTCAGATGTCACATCTGTGAACCTTGCAAAACATGTCTGGCCCAGCTGAAATTCTACTTTTAGTCCTGGAATCATATCTTTCACCGACTCTTGAATTACCTTGCTTCAAATGTCCTCATCCAAAGATATTTCCAGCAAGGATCTATGTTGTAACCAGTTGCTGTTCTTTTATCTTGAGGCTGACAAACTTATTCTTCAGTTCAATCAGCATAGTCCGCAACCAATTAGTCTCTTCAGTGATGAATCTGATATCATCTGCGAATCAGAGGCGGGTAAATCACTCACTATTGATATCAATGCTACCCTTCCAAATCAACATTCCAAATGGCCATTTCAAAACATGTAGTGAAGAGCTTTAGGGAGATTTTGTCATCCCCTTTCATACCCTAACCAACTAGGATTGTAGGAGAATTGAAAGGCAGAACAAGCAGCTAGCTACTTCTGGTGAACCAGTCCGTCTCCGTCATTCAAAGAGATAACGAGTAGCATGTTGTATTTGCAGGTAGAACAGCGGATATAAATTTGGGTTCATTACGAAGGTTAACCAATGCTAGAGGACGCTTATGCATATTTAGCAAGCATCCCTGGCTGCATAAAAACAGGAGGCGAGTCGGTCGGGGGGCGAGATAAAATGTGACGACAAAGCCGTATGGAGTGAATTCCATTCAAGGTAACACTCAAAAGAAAGAGGAGGAAAGAGGCAAGAAGGAATGAGTGAACTTGTTTCTGTTGTTCTATTTTGCAGACAGTGTTGGACTTTAATTTTAACCTCCCTCATTTTCAGTTAATTTTTATCTAAAAGAGTGGTGACAGCAAAGCTATATCAGTGGTACAAATTGAGTTCACCTCCTTGAGCAATTGATGTACTGTGTCTGGACTCCTTACATTTCTAGAGAACTTAACACAACAGTAATCTTTATGCGGTCAAAAGGCTTTCTTAAAATCAACCAAAGTGATGAAAAGAGGCAAAAGTTCTGTTATATATTGCTAAAATCTCATTATGTTTGTAAATCTATATAACAGGAACTCAGCCTAAATGGCACATCATAGCAAGATTTTTATTTGAGCAATACACTTACAATGCTCTTAGAGATTAAATAATTTCCAGTCCAATTAGCAAATTAATGACAATTCTGCAGGGCCATTATACATGCTGAATGTCCTTTTTTTTATCTTCTAAATCCTCTATATAATGGAGTCCACTACAAAATGTTAATTAGAATCTGACTTCTTCCTAAATAGAGGCATCAGTATCATCAATTATTGTTACAATGTGAATCCAGCAGGTTTAAGAATATTTTTAAATACATTGAAATAAAAAGAAAAGACAAAATTTCAAGTCATTGAAATTTATTTTTCTAATTTAAAAACTGAAATGTACAGCAAATAACCTTTAAAAAAAAAAAAAAAAAAAAAAAAAAAATCAAGTTGACTTTTGAAGATTTTCATTATATACAACAATTGGGAGTTTATCTTAAAATAGGGGAAAAAAATTAAATAACATTGAGAATGTTTTTCAAAAGAAAGATTAAATATATCTTCAATATTTCAGGATATTAAAAATAAAGTTGATTTTTAGATTATTGAAAATATTCATTTTACTATTTTGAGATTAAGGCACATATATGGTATTACTCAAGTATTGGAGAGAAAGAAGGTGGGGGAAATAGTCTTTTTTTAAAAATTAGTGTCAGTTTAAGAATGTAAGAAATGTATTCAATAAAGTATGACAGTGTTGTATTCAATACAGAAATCTATTTTGGGACTTGAATCATAAAAGAGCAAAAAGACATTATAAAACAAAGTTTGTTTTTTTTTTTAATAATATAATTGTACAATTTACTGACTTGTGAAGGCTAAGAATAGAATAATAGGGATTCTGCAAAAATTAGATGTGTGAGGGGAAGACAAAAAATTTCAAATAGGAGACATTAATATCATTTGGAACAGAACAGTAACAACACATTTACATACAGTAGAAAGCATTTTCACAGCAGAGTTTTTCTTTTTAGGTTCAGACTTGGGTTTGTGTTAAATTTAAAACAAGAGCAGTGTTCCATATTGTACACAAAATTGTGTGACATCATCCTTTGTTGGGTACATTCCTGAATAGTCACCAATTTTAAACAAGTACCAAAAATAATAAGGTTTAAATTACTTACACAGCTGGAAAAAAAGAAAAACAAAAAGAAAAGAATTAACATTCCATATTTTTTTTGACCATTTTCTTTCTGACTTTGGTATTTTCTTTAGTGTGTTTCATGAATGCTTTCTGTTCTTTTGATTTCATTTTAGTCCAAAAAGAGGTTTCCTTATTATACACAACTTTGTGTGACATAATGCTTTGTTGTGTACATTTCTGAATAAATACCAATTCTGAAGTATCAAGAAAAAGGTCAACGTGAAAGGAGACAGATTTACTAAAGTCAGCTCATTTGGTATAAAGTTAATTATATGCTAAGTAGTGATAACCAAATTAGCTAATAATAAACTATCTTGCTAAACACACGATTCTAAAACAGTGTCTCAAGAGCATTTTGTCATAATATAATGGTTAAATAATTATATTTCCAATTATTTATCCCTTGAATAAATATTTGTAAATCTTTTACAGTGGCAAACTAATTTATAACCTTCACCAATCTTTCTCTGTCTTAACAAAAATTTGTTATTTGCAAACAGGATAACTATAAATATCTAAAATATTTGAATAACAATTGATTTAATCTGTTTAATGGCATATCAACCTTCATGGGTTATTTGATGCTAAAGCCATCCTTTTGGAAGAATAGCAGTGATACTATTTAACTTATAGCTGGAGGGATAAGAGGTTCATACATTTCCCAAGGGCATTAGTCTAAAAGTGAATGTAACAGCATGACTGGAGTTCAAATTTGCTTACTTTGAATCCACAGTCCAGTAGCCCTGTCCCCCACGGTTAACATGCTCATCTTGAAGACCAATTACGACTAGATAAGGAATTTGATCTTCACTAGTTGATCAATACTTTAAATTTTCCTAATCTAAATCTTATTTTAGGGCACCTCTAGTGTATTAGGCTTGCAAATCATCCTCGTCCTTACAGATACCACCACTCTGGGTCACAGAAGAACTGGGAGTAATGACAATGAATGGGTAACCCCACACCTCACCAAACCTTCAGAACTTAAGCTTCATCATTAGATGCAGTTTTATGTCATATGCAAGACATATCTTTGTTTCTAGTTTTCGGCTGGGCCACCTTTGGGTGGGTGAACTGCATCAATGACACACTGTGCTCCAGTTTAAGCTATAATCTGACATCTATGCCTGGACTCATGTTAGGTTCCATGTCCAGCTAGGCTTATCGACTCGCATTACACCAAGTGAGCCGATGACCAGCATAAACCAGCAGGGCTCGAGCCTCAGTTCGGGTCTGACCTTCACCACCCCTAACCCCCACTATAATCTGACCTTCGGGTTATTTGATCTTGTGTCAAGTTCTGTTTGGTGGGAGGCAGTGGCAAATATATTTTTGTTTCTAGTCGTCTGCCGCATCTAAACAAAACTTAATAAGTTTCAATAGTCAGCATTCTCATCAATATGTCAAAAGTTGGAATGCAATTCAAACAGTTTATAAAAGGAGATTATAATCACTGTGGTTAACCCTTTAAGTGTGGAGAGCAACTCCATTTATACAAATATACTGAATGCGTGATGAATGCGAGATGCAACTTTAGTCCACATTACTTAAAAAGTTTAGATCTTGTGCGATATACCTCCCTCGGCAAAGTGCCTTGTTTGATATACCCTGGCCCTAAAAAAAAAAAAAAAACTTTATTACTTCTTAGACTTTAGTAAAGCAGTTATTTTTACAAGTATCAGTGAATACAAAATTCTCTTATAAACACTCTTGAGTAAAATACACCGGACATCAATATTGTATTATAGTGTTGTAATTGTGAAACTCCAATTAATTTTTTTATTTTATCATCCAAAGTGCATTCTTCTGGCCATTGAATTTGTTGCTAAATGTGCCACACCAAAAGTGTTATATTAAAGAAGAAATAAAAAACATTTAAATAAAACCATACATACACACACAAAATTCTTTCAAAGTTTCCTAAAAAGATAAAATTCAGCTATGGAATTTTCAACTATCAGTTCCTCTTTCAGGATTTTAAAATATGCAGAGCCAAATAATCTGTCGCCTCTTAGAAAATTTCCATTTGTCTTCATTTTGTCCTCTTCACACATTATTTTATTTTTAGCCTATATAAGTCAGTAAAATAAACATTATCAATGAATATGTTTAAAAAATATCCAGGCACAAATGAAAATGCAAAGGCAAACTGGTTCAATTCATTTTCATAAAATTATGTACATTTATATTTTTCATTATCACTGTCTTCTTGGGGAGTGATTGTGACATTTCTTTGAAGATAAACAACTTTCTCAAGCTTTGTACATCATCTAAATATGACATTTTTAACATATTTACAGCAAGAAGACTTAAACTACAGAGCAATAAAAGCCAAGAAATATTCATAAAAGGGAATTAAAAATATTGCCAGTGATGAATAACTGACAAGAGCCATATTTATCAAATTAGAATTTGTATATGACTAAAATTATCCTTCTTTTCTTGAGTGTGGGTTTGATATAACACAGCAAAAATGGCACATCATGTAATGATATCCATGAGACCAAAATTTAAACTATTACAAAGGAGTTTACATAATGATATCAGAAAAAAGAAAAGGAAATGAAATTTAAATGTCGTTTGACAAAGAAGTTCCTTGGATTAACAGAAATGTAAGAATGGTACAGTGATTGACAAAGTGTTAATCTTATATTACATTATCTGTTAAAGTTTTAAAATCTAATGCATTCACAAGCAAAAAAAATTATGTAACTAAAATTCTATTTTTAAAAAAAGTATTTCTCTAAGGGATTATCTTTAAGCAGTTATATATCTATGAGGGAGATTTTACAACAATGACAAAGCTCTTCTCTGGCCATATTTTGTAAGCATTGTAAATTTTCACTTCTAGTATGAGAAATGCCGTATTTTGTAAGCATTGTAAATTTTCACTTCTAGTATGAGAAATGCCGTATTTTGTAAGCATTGTAAATTTTCACTTCCACAATGAAAAATGCTCAATCACTTCAAAAGAATCTTCTGTCATTCCCCACCCCTGAGTCAAATAGGAAGGCACATTTATCAAACTGAAGAAACTTAAAAGCTCAAACCCAGCTTTTCATCATGATTTCATCAATCCAAAATTTCTAGTTAGTCCTTGTTTATATTTGATCAATACTTAGGCATTAAAGAAAAGTCCACTAGCAAGTGATATGTGCCTAAAATCTTGCAGAATCACGAAAGAATAGTTTCTGCAAACTTATAACTTGGATATTGAACCAATTCTTAAGAGGTACTCCATAATTCACATTCTGGTACAATATCATGCTTCAAGCACCAGTTCATTCTAAATCACTGAAGTTCACTCTTTTACAAGCAGAGCAATATTTTTGTTGTTTTAGAGGTGGCTCAATGTAAGGCATTTTCCTATTAGCTGCATATTGACTAAATCAATGTTAATGTAAAGAAACATTGTTAGGGGGCTCCACTGTAGTCTAAGATTGAGGTTGGTTTGCAAAATGTAGTGAGTGTTTTATTGTTTTCATTCTATTGTACTATGACACACAATTACCGATCAAATCTTTTTAAAATAATCTTTTATTATATGATTAATTGACATACCTTCTATTTTGCAAATTTTCTGAAAATAATTCACTCACTTAACAAGAATTAGAAAATTATCTGCCTATCAAAGTGCTAAGCAGCAACAAGCCTGTTAAGTAATTGAAAGGGAGATCACTTAGGAACAACAGCCATCTTAAGTTTGTGTACCAAATTAAGCAAAGCATAATAAATCTGAATTCCAATGTTGAACTCATACATTTCAGTATAACAGACTTGATAAACTCAATGAAGAGAAAAAAAAAATTTTTAACTAAGACATTTTTCTGAAATTTCTATTGCATAAAAAGAAAAAAAACATTGACATGCTTTTTTTTTTTAAAAGATTATTTATAAATTTAAAAAATAATTAAAAAAACAGCTGTAAAAAGTGATAAATATTTTGGCAAGCTATGGTTTATCAGAAAAAAAAATTAAAGAAAAAGCACATTTCTAACATAACATCTCTTTCTCATTGACATTAATCATGATGGTGGCAAGAGAATGGATTCAAACAAAACATATACTAATAAAGCAATGAAGAATTATGAGGGCACTCAAAGAAAGAACTATCAAGAGGTCACTGATATATGAGATACAATCCGAAAGTTGAGATTTAACCACCTCTCCTATGAGGGTAGTTTTGGTCAATTGAACATGAACAAAAATTATGTTGGTCCCCATGATCAGTGTTAAGCCTCCTCTCTTTGGTGAAATGTGAAGGTGCTGCAAAAGGGTTGGAACCCCCAGGGCCAAAGAAAATAACATGGACGTGGGAGAAAAGAATATCTCTTCTAACTTTAATCCAAAATGTGAGGAGTTGTTTGGAGTTTGCTGATTAAAAGTTTGAGGAATTTGAACAGAACATTTAAAGAATTAATTGAACAGTGTTAGGAGGACAACCTCCAAACAAACATTAAATAAAACTACTATTTGTTCACCTCTGTTTGATTTAAATGGATCATGCCATTCTCCATATATCCTGGGTGACACAACCAAAAGGAGGAAGAAAGAAAAGACAGACTGGTGACAACCTAACTGGATTACAGGACTTCAACCACAGGCAGAGTAGGAACCAAAATGCTGGACATCAACTTGGTCTTTTTCACCTGACCAACAAGGAAAATGGACACAAAATGAGAACAAAGCAGATTGTGTGAGATTGGAAGAGTGCAACATCTAAAGAACTTAGACTGACCACTTCTGTTAACAGCCAAAAGTCCAGTTTACTCAACTTTTAGAAGGCTATTGCAGATTGTCTATCTAAATAGATTTTAGATTTCAAATAATTGAAATACAAGTTGACAAACAAAAAATTGTATCTTAAAAAAAAAATCCTGTATAATACTTCAAAGAAGCATCTTTTATAACATTAATCTTAATTTATTTTTCTTCATATTTTTCTGATTGCTTTTATGAAAAATTGCAACTCACTAAGACAAGGAACATTAGGAAGATAAAGAAAAATACTAGTTAAAATTTATAATAACAATGATGGATAATTTTCATTGAAAAGGGAAAAAAAACACCAATAAAATATTCTAAAGTTTTTTTCATATCTTAGATAATTATTATAAACCAATAAGAATTAAACCAATATTTCTTACATTTTCCAACCATTTTGCAGGCTGAGTGACATTTTTGTTACCAATGATATATAGGCTGAGTGACAATGTCATTCTATCTGCCTACAAAAAGGGTTAAAAAAAAAAAAAAAAACTAATACAGTATCAATGTTAATGTTTGGAAGCTGACAGAATATACAGCTTTTAAAGAATTTTATATCGGAGATAGTCTCCTTATTGAGATAAAATTTATATAGGAAGACCTAAAACTCCAATATTAAAACCAAAAATGTTGCAATAGAATTTTTTCTTTTTTTTTTTTTTTAAATAAATTATAGTTTTAAATTCTAATGAAGTGCAAAATATATACTTTACAAAAAAAAGAAAAAAAAAAGGGACACAAGTTATATAAGTTTAAAAAAAAATTCAGTTTTGAAATAAAATACAGAGATTGTTATATTTGTAATAAATGGGAAAGATGAAAATATTGAAAAATAATCAATATTTTGTCAAACTAGTGAGCTAGTAAACTGTCACAGTCTTTGATGAGCGAATTTCTTTTTAATTCTATTTAGAAAAACAAAAATGGTTTTTGATAACATCTTTTGAAAATAATTTTAACTTCTCACCTATTGATCCCAAGTATTCTTATTTTCACACATCAGTAAAAAATCAGTGGCAAAAAGGTCTGTTGTATCTCCCTTCATTGAAATTATCATTGTGTTATTCCTAATTTTAAAATGTCACGTTTTTAATGTTCTGGCATGCAGAGAATGGTTTTCAGATGGCAGAACAGGTTATAGGTGGGTACTTGACACTTATGTATTTGATAAATCAAGAGTTAAGACTTTGGATACATTTG
This sequence comes from Sepioteuthis lessoniana, assembly GCA_963585895.1. Taxonomy (NCBI): domain Eukaryota; kingdom Metazoa; phylum Mollusca; class Cephalopoda; order Myopsida; family Loliginidae; genus Sepioteuthis; species Sepioteuthis lessoniana. Next base: position 88,114,391 of record OY757919.1, on the reverse strand, counting down.
GAGATAAAAAACACAAAAATATTTCAGTGAAGACAATAGGTAAATTTTTTTGTTGGTGTGTGCAGTGAGGAGGATGAGAAAATATCTAATATTTGCTGCTTAAATTCTGTGTGAAAATGTCGTAAGAAATATCCTAATAATTGATAATTTGGCTCATTTGTGCAAAGTAAGTTTTTCTCTTTATAACACAGCAACACCTTTAAACAAAAAAAAAAACAAAACCTTTTCATATTGGATGAAAAATTAAGAAATTCTTCATTTACAGAATGAACAAAGAATATCTCAAATTCAATAATTTTTCTTTTTCTAAATTAGCTGAGACAACATTTTACACATACCATGAACACTGGAGTATCATCAAATACTATCTGCGAAAATTTGTTGACTTTTGCAACTGGAAATGGTAGGTATAACAGTTGACCTAGCTTAGCCTTGGCCAACTATTAACACAGACAAAGTTTCTATACTCGTATATGGTGCAACTCCCTAATATAAGGCTAAAACTTAAGTCCCAGAAAGTCACATAAATGAGTATATACAGTACTACAATATTGTTCTTGCAGAACATCACAACCAAATATTTAAGGACTTTGCCTAGAGAATTTTCTTACAGATTGCACCTTATTATTTGCATTAAAAAATTTCCAAAATAGTAAATTTTAAACAAGTTTTGACAAAAGTGAAAATGAATCTCTTAAAAATACTCAAGTTACAAAATGAGATTCTATTTAGAGAATCATTTCATAGCAGCTAAATTACAAAAACCAGATTTGATGTAAAGAATAAGAATAGATTCAGTTTCCTTTAGTTAACAATCTTTGGAAATGTGAAATTAAGAAATACAAAGTACAGTAATTTTTTTTAATAGAGTAATTCCTCACTTGTATATCTTATTTCATTAGAAACTGATTATAAAAGGCATAAAGCATTATAATAAATTAATACATGTAAAGCACCTCTACCAAAATGAGACAGACAAGTTTAAAACAAGATGGCTGATTAGAAGAGGAAAAGAAAAAAAATAAATACAGTCTAACCAAAATTGAAAGATTCCTGTAACATTTAAATTACTTATTAACAGGATGAGGGATTTTTGGTGTTTTATTTTAGGTTTCACATCTTAAAAAAAAAAAAAAAAAAAAAAAAAAAAAATGGCCATATAGATTTCAAACAGCAGTAATTTGGTACTGTACAATTCAAACACACAGACCTATGACCAATCAAATTTAGTGGACTGTGGTAATATCTTCATATGTACACAACCTTTGGCATTTGAATGAAAAAAAGTATATATCTTTAAACTTGAATAAAAAAAAAAAAAAAATAAAAAAAAAATGGAGAAATATTTCTTTTGCATGCAGAATAAAATCCATACCAAATAATTTTAGTCAATAAAAATAAGTTCAAAACAGATAAATCTGTTGTTAAACACACCAGAGAGATAATCAAAATAGAACTTATTGCCTTTAAATACTACACAACCGTGAATATGAATTTCTGTCAATATTTTGAAACTTATAGGAAAAAAATTTAAGTTTTTTTCATTTCTTTAGAAATAATAACTAAAAAGGTTACAGGAGTAATTTTTGATTAGATAAAAAAAAGAAAAAGAAAAGGAAAGTAAAAAGATAGACATATTGGATTTTAGTTTATATTTTCAATCATTTGCTCTTTTAGCCAGACGTGATTAGAATAGACTAAATCAGTTATGAAAAATACACAAAATTAGTATGCATAAGTCAGAAAAAGATAAATACTTAAATTTAAAAAAAAATTGCTTAATCATTCAAATGCTTTTGATGCAAGAAAAAAACATGGCAGACATAAATTAAGTCATATCAAGAAAGAAATTACAATGAGAAAAATATTTTCAACTTTAAATACTGAACAATAAGGTATAAAACTGAATATAGTTTGACTATTTTTAACACATGTTGTTCCCAGAAGGTTATGGTCAACATAGCACCATGCAAAAAATTTGAATTGGGTCTCAGTCACTTAAGAGCTTCTTTGAAAAATGGCAATTGTTGTCTTCAGCCTTATATATATATATATATATATATATATATATATATATATATATATATATATTACATTACATTAAAAAAAGAAATAAAAAAAGAAATACATTTATGTATTTAAAAAAAAAAAAAAAAAAAATGTAAGAAATAATGCTGAAAAATGAATAAACATATTTTATAAAATAAAGATTTTTATCAAGAATTTCAACAAAAATATGTGTATACACAAACACATGACTTAAGTGATATTCTTACCTTTGGACACCTCCAAAAAAGATGACTCAAAAAGTAACTTTCATCTCTTTTTTTTTAAATAAATTACCCCCATCCACAAATAATTTGATATTTGTTAGAAAATTGGAAATAGACGTGAAAACTGGAAAAATATAAATTTCCTGATTTTGTGCTTCTCTTGTCATTAATATTACAGGTGGACATATCTAAATTATTTGGAAAAGAAGGAGGGGAAAAAAAATAAAACGAGTCCAATGATAGAAGTGAGAGAAGAGAATTTAGCATTGGTAGAAACTCTTTGTGTTGTGAAAATGTTTAGATCCTTTCATAGGTTGTTGGCCCCTGACATCCACGAAATGTGAAGTAGCAACCATCCTGACAATAGAATAAAAGTAATAAAAAGATAGAAAAATAAAATTTCAAATAGTTATAAATAAAATTCAAACAAACAAAAATGAATCAGCAATAATTTGATTGTTACAATGTTGTTTTTGTTAATTAATAATTTTAGGATTATTTGGTTTGGTTTGGTGGCATGTCAACAATTGTAGGTTATTTAATGCCAAATCCTTTATATATACATATATTAGATATATGATTTGTAAATACGTTCTGTAGATAACATTTTTTAATGAGCCTAGGCTTTTTTTTTCAGAGTTAAATGATTTCATTTATTTCTATGTAATATGAATAATTCTATTTACTATCAATCATTTGTTGGCACACAGTTAAAGTATTGCTATTTCACACTAACAATTAAATTAAACATCAGTTATTTGCTTACACACAGTTAAAGGTTCAAACAGTTCTATTTCAAACAATACAACTTAGCAAAAGTTATAAGTAAATGGTTCCAAGTATTGCTATGTATCACAAACAATTCAATTAAACAGTCATTTGCTTATACACAGATAAATGATTAAACTTCTATTTTAAACAATTCAGTTCAGCATAAGTTATTTGTTTGCACTTAGTTTAACTGTCAAAGTTTAAATGATCAAACAGTTCTATTTGACCCATAAGTAAGACTCAATCAAGTGCTTCCACTCTGGGCCAGAGTGGACCTGAGAGTGATGGGAATGAAGGCATCCTCGGCATTGCCCAAAGCTCCAGCATTACTGGAGCCTCACCATCCGATTGTTTAGTGTTATATCCAGGACCCTTGTTGAGTGAGTCTTACCCCTCTGCAGAGATTCAGTCAGTGTATTCTACAGCCCCAGCCTACTGGGCAATTTAGGATCATTTACTAACATACAACTAAAACTAGTAGACTGTTTAAGGTGTATTAAGCTATCATTTCATCATATCAGTCATGGTAGCGTGTTTTCAGTTGCAAAGTTGCTAGCCCCATACTCAGATGGTTTTGAATTTAAATTCGTCCTTCTCTAAGACTGGTTGCTTACAAAGGCTAAAGAGTTCACTTTGCTTTCCTATTTAACCCACAGTTAGAGGCTAAACAGATGGTTTTCACTCTTCCCAAAGGGATTCGTGTTAAGTAAATGTCAACAGCCGCAGTTGAAATTTAAATTGGGTTAGGAAGTTCCATTTTCCATGCTGTTAACAATTATGTCACCAGTATATTACCTGTCAAAAATAACACAATGGCACTTAAATGTATATACAGGGTGTATATATTTACCCAGCCCTTCTAACATGAAAAGGATGCAACACAAGGTCAATTTTTAAGTAGAGTACTGCTAGTTTGAAGTCCGATTTTCCTTCTACTGGACTTGTTACTTAACTAAGGCTAAAAAATCCAGTCTTTCCAACTATTTACCCATAACTGAGGAGAGAAGAGATGGATTCATGCCTTTCTTGAGGGCATCAGAATGAAATGCAACACAAACTGTTTTGGCCAGGAATTGAATTTGAGTTACAGATTCTATTTCTTATGAAGATAACCATTATGTAAAGCGTATCTATGAGAATTAGATATTGGTTTGGTTTTATGGCATATCAACCATTGTTGGTTATTCAATGTCAAATCCTGTTAATACAAATATATGTGGGGCCTTCAATAAGTTTCCAGACTTTTTTGTACAGGCATTTAAAATTGTCGTAGACTCATGAAAATTCAGTATGTTATTGCTATACATCTTATGAGATGACTGACCGATTTTTATGATTTCAGGTTCAAATGAACAGCTACAGCAGGAATTGGAATACACCCTACTAAAGCCTGATTGTCATAGCTGGTGAATTTCAAAAATGCAATTTGGATGTGAGGACACTTTAGAAGAACGATAGGCACTAAGATTCTGTTTTAAACTCGGAAAAAATGCCACAGAAATGTAAGAAATACTTCGGATTGTTTTTCAACCATCTTGCATGAATCGAGCATCAGAGATTCAAGGAAGGCAGGGAGTCTGTGAGGGATGATGAGAGGTGTGGGAGGAGTAAGGAAGTCAATACACCAGAGTTGATTTGCCAAAGGGTTAAAGTTAGGGTTACTATGTTGAGGTTTTAAGAGAGTTCAGGAAGAGATTCCGTCGGAAGAGGCCAGTACTCTTCAAATTGGGTCAGTGGCATTTCCACTCGGACAATGCACCAGTCCACAACTCCATCCTTGTCACAGACTATTTGACCAAGATGGGCATCAAGACAGTTCCTCAGCCTCCCTACAGTCCAGACCTTGCTCCCTGTGACTTTTGGTTATTCCCTAAGCTCAGAAGCTGTCGTTATGAGACAATTGAGGAGATGAAAGAAGCTGTGATGAAGGTCATTGACACACTCACACAAGAAGACTTCCATGGGGCCTTCTAGAAGTTGTTGGAACAGTACAACAAGTGCATTGCAGACGGAGGAGATTACTTTGAAGAGGACTAGAGTTTCATGGGTGTACTGTCAATAAAAGTGCCCATACGAAGAAAGTCTGGAAAATTATTTAATGATCCTCGTACATATGATTTGGAAATACATTTTGTAGATAACATTTTTAAATGAGCCCGAGCTCATTTTCTTGCACATGTTTAAATGGTTTCATGTTTTGCTATCTAATATGAATGATTTGATTTATTATTTGTTTGCACACAATTAAATGGTTTCAAGTATTGCTACGTAACAGTAGCAATTTAACATCAGTCATTTGTTTGCACAGATCTAAATAGATATACGTGATATGTAAGAGATTAGTTTGTTGGTAATTTCATTTTTAAATGAATTAGAACTAATTTGTTTGCACCATAGTATTGCTATTGTTTCTATATAGTTAAATCTAACTCTTATAATTTTATTCAACATTGTGCACAGTGAAGTGGTTACAAGTATTGCTATTGAACAGTAATTCAACATTACTCAGTTGTTCACACACAGTTAAATGATTCTAAGTATCAGTAACAATTCAATAAAACATCAGTCATTTGTTTTACACACAGGTGGTCAAACAGTTCTATTTCAAACAATTCAATTTAGCATAAGTCATTTGTTTGCACACAGTTTAAATGTCAAACAGTTCTATTTAACACATAGGTAAGACCCTCTCAGGTGCTACAACTCAGAGCCAGAGTGGACCTGAGAGTGATGGCAATGAAAGGGTACTCCACATCCCCCAAAGCTCCAGCATTACTGGAGTCTCACCATCAGATTGTTTAGTGTCATATCCAGGACACTCAAGTTAGGGTTTTTACCTTTCTGCAGAGATGCAGTCACCATATTCTATAGCCCACACCGACTGGGCTTAAGAGAATTAGAGTTTATGCACTGTGTGTGGATACAGTGTTAAGAAAGAAGTACTTGGATACTTGAAAAATATTTAATAGACTTTCAATGCTTACTTTATACAGATAATATATTCTGATATGAAATTAATTACTACAAGAAAAAAAATCCCCAAAGCAAAAAAATATTTCCAAATGTGTGAATGATGCACAAAAGGAAAGTCTGAGAGACCCGATTTTTTTTTTTTTTTTTTTACATGTTAAGTTGATCTTGTATTCCATCATAAAATAAACTATAGAAGGTTGACTTCTGATATCATTTGAGGTCAGAAACAAAATATGCCCTTTCTGGTTAACAATTAATTAAACAATGATAAAGACTTTGATAGAAAATAGTTATTTTTTGACCTTGTCATAGACAGGATTAGTTTCATATATTTTTTTTATTTTTTTTATACATAGCCAGCCATATGTTAAATGTTCACAAGAAATGAAAAAAGAAAACAATTCATTTGCAAAATAGAGGTCAAGAAAAATAAAGAGGCTCTCAAAAACTAATTTTCTTTGTTTAAAACTCTTTGTTGAATATTTATATTATGTTCAAATTTCTGTATCCATAAAATCTTGCTAATATATATAAAAAAAATTATTTCAACAAAACTATCTTTAAAAATTTTTTTTAGCTGGGCAATGCCAAGTACCTCTGCTAGTATTAACTGTTGTAAATACCATATAAGAGTACAATCATGGAAGGGTCACCAATGCAGAAGACAAAGAGTTATATTTTTTTTCAATGTCACGGTTGATTAATTACTTTGATAAACCGTAAATAAATTCATTAAATTTTTCAAAGCTATAAAAACGATAGAATCACTTACCCGAACTAACAAGGGGAAATCACTCCAGAAGGAATAATTAGGAATAATCTCTACTCCTTGTGCATTAAGGTAGAAATGTTTAAAGATGAATCCACCAATTAGATAAACTGTGGCAGCAACCATAAAACTGATAAATAAATAAAAAGATAAATAAAAAAAAAAAGAAAAAAAAAAGAAATATAACTGAGAATCAGTTAAGAATCCAAGTATAAAACATTTCATATAAATTGTTTCATCATTTAAGGTTCAAATAGTTACGAATACTAAAAATAGAAAAATAAATATTTTAACTTACAGTATAAGAAAAACAGAACCTGCACTCAATTTATGATTTACTGGTTGGCAAGCATAGGAGGTTTCTAATTTGAAAACCTGAGGGGAAAAAATAAAAATAAAAACTTATATTTTATACTAGCGAGTTGTAATTCATCAAAGTACATTGAAAGATGAGACATTAAATGGTAACATAGAAAATAAACTTGTGAAAAAGGTTTAACTCACAAATGATTGGGATCAAGTTCTGATTCAATAAAAGAATATATAATACAGTTTGAATTAAATCCAAAAATGGTAAAATTCCAAACAGGTAAATCCAACATTAGCAAGATGTTTTTTTTTTCTTTGTAGGAAACAGAAAATTAAGTAGCTTACATGAGCTAGGGTTTTTTTTTTATAATTAAAAGATGCATTTTTTTCAAGGATGCAATGTTGATGGCTATTTATTTCAGACAGGAAATTGTTCATCAAATAATCAAACAGACTAGAATTTTTTTTAAAAACAAAAAACTTATTGGCACTTAATGTATAACAAATATGAAATGTTGATGTGAAAAAAATTGTCACAAGTTGACACCAAGGATTGAAACTATTTTAGATGCTTTTAGAAATTAGAATCAGATTAAAGATAAACACACAGGATGCCAAGTCCTCTTTACAATAGCCAATAAATCTATAACAATTGCAGCCGAGACTGATTGATTTTAATGTCATGTCAACTTGTTAAGGGTTATTTTATGCCAAGAAATTATGCTCATTGTATCTCTATATCAGTAATTCTCAATGTGGGGTGCATGCTCCACCAGCAGGGCATAGTAATATTTTGGTGGAGTTTGTTTAGATAATAAGTCAATGAATATGTAAGAATTAAATATTATAGGGAGCATCAGAATTTCAGAAATACCAAAAAGGGGCATGGCCCAAAATCAGTTGGGAACGACTGGTTTATATTAACATTTTTTGTCAATGTAGAGTCGACTTAGATCAGCAGTGGTAGGTGTGGTTTAACAGGAACATTAGTAATACGTACGGCCCGACGACTATATGAGGAATCTGCCTGCTACTGTATAATCAAATGTACACTGCATAGACATATTTGCATAGCACCTGTGGGTGGGTACACATATGCATATTAATGAGCCAGTTGTGTTACTTTGTTAAAGCATTCCAGAGTAATGTTCGTCCATCACCAAACAGTCTAGTTCTTTCTTAAGAGTTTATTTTGTTTTAACAATTTGTCAAAATTCTCTGGATTGTTTTCTAATAATAACTTTGGATGGTTTGATCCTGTTTTTGGTATAATTTTATTCCTCTCAAAAAAGGACAAAGTGTCATCTATGATAGCATTTTCACATAAGTCCTTTATATTTTCGTTGAAATAATAAATGTCTAAAACATCACATTCTAAGAAAAAAAAACGGTTTAACAGTGTAGGGTGTTTGACATATCATGCACTGTGGTAGTTGTTCTTGTTCGAATATAAAAGAGTCTTGTGTAATCAATGCACAAGTGGGTTAGAATAACTTCTCTTCTGGACTTTCAGAAAGCTGGTTTCCATTCTCCAAACATTGGTTTTAGTAAGAAGAGTTGACTGTGTGTGTTGTCATTCCAGTATTGTTGCAATGAATTGAGATTTTAACAAAATCTACGTATGTGAATGAATTCCCAGTTGAGCTAATGAGAGAATAGTTCAAAGTCATATGAATATAAAAAGAACATAAATTCAGAATTCAGTAATCTATGATTCTAAAAAAATATTTGATTAACTTATAAAAAAAAAAGTGTGTGTGTGTGTGTGCATTCAAATAAAAAGATTAGACAAGAAATTATTCTAAATTGTTGTAGATTTTTAGAATGAGGTGAATAAAAAGGAGTTAATATTCAAATGTTCAAGTTGTCCATTCCAAATACAAATTTTAATCTCTATAAAGTCCTAGTGACATAGAATTTTTATACACATGATTTTTACTTAAGCAGTTTCAATAAAAATTTAAAAAAAAAATTAATTTCCTAATTTCAAAGATATTTACAATCTTCTATCAAAACATTTCAAAAGTTAAAGATTAATCTTGACATCTTTTTTTTTTAAAAATGACATCATTTCATATCACAGAAATACTGATTCTTAACTACTGATTTTTGCTACAATGTATATTATAGTTATGCTTGTCTTGTTCATCAAACTTAGTCTGGAAAATGAATGATTGTAAAGTGGTTACTAAAGAAAGAACTCATGCTAGTCTATGATCAGTGAGACTTGCTTGTTTGTCATTATGCTAGGCAAAAAACTAAGTGTGGAAATTTTTAAATAATAATATCATGTGCAACAACTGATTTACACAAAATTATATATGTGTGTGTGTATGAAGTTAAAGTTTACATTAAAATATACTGCAAGTCTCTCTCTCTCTCTCTCTATATATATATATATATATATATATACATATATATATATCATCAAAAGGTAGAAATAAGATTAAGGGGAGATAACCCAAGCTAAAATCAGTTATTCAGAGTTATTTACTAATCTTAGTTTAAATGTAGCACAAGAATAGAAGTCACTACTAATGTTCTGCAAAACAAGCTTGCTAATCATTATTATAATAAATAAGGAAATTACTTTGGCAAAATTTTTTTACATGAATAAAAATGGCAATATATTTTGATAAATCCTAAATCTGATTATAGAAATAAAAATATTTTTTCAAGTAATGTCTTAATCAAGTATTTTACTAAGCAATAAGTGGCTGAAGTCTAACATCATAAAATATTTCAGTTAAAATGAGTTTAGTGCTCAGTAGTTTAGATATTGATAACTCAGTATAAAAGTAACTACCTAAGTGTGGGTATCTATTAGAACAGTGATTTTCAAAATGCAATCTGGGAACCACAGGTAATCTGCAATGTTAACAACAGGTAGAAGCATACATGCAAAGGGAGTCTTGAAAATTGATGTCATCCAATTAGCAATAGAACCACAAACTTGCATTTCTATTTACTAGTACAAAACTATGAAAATTCAATTTAAACAGCAACCACTCTCAAAATTTTGGCTTAGTGTGGCTTTAGAGTATCTTTTCTTGCCTTAAAATGTGGTCAAAACTTTTGCAACAACATATTTATGGTTTGGTTCGGTTTCTTTGTTTAATGGCATATCAACCTTCATGAGATATTTAATACCAAATCCATCCTTCTTGAAGAACAGTAGCGGTGCTATTTAACACATAGCTGGGAGGATAAGGGGGTTCATACCTTTCCCAAGGGTATTTGTCCTAAAGTGAATGTAATAGTTTGAACTCTCTTACAACGATCCTGCTGTCCAGCACTTTAACCATTACACCATGAGAACACCCTTCACAACAAATTTGTGTGTGACAGTATTTTTAGCACTTACCAATATGATGACCAAATATAAATACCAAATATAGATGTTTGTGCAAAGTAAAGTGCATCTTATCTTTGTAATAAATATAACCAAGAATTGATAATTTGTTCTGAGCAAGGCAACAGTGCAAGATTTCATTTCTATCTAGATTGTGGAGTTTGAAAGTTTTCATTTTTATCCACTCGTGGTGGCACAAGATTTCATTTTTATCTGGGGGTGGGAGTGGTGTAAGATTTCATTTTTATCTAAGGGGTCTGGTCCACAATATTTCATTTTTATCCATATGTGAATCTATAAGATGGACCCTGAAATCAAAAGGGATCTTGGCTCTAAAAAGTTTGAAAACCACCGATTTAGAATAAGATTTTATTTGAAATAAAAAGTGAAAACTGTGACACTTACATAAGTTTGAGGATTTGCGAGTTCCTGTTTCACAAATTTGAAAACCTGTTGATTGCTGCACTGAAGATGAATTTTTGCCAAACTAAAAATAAAGAATAGAAATATTTAAAAAAAAAAAAAAAAAAAGGGAAAAAAAACAAAAACATAATTTGAAGATTTAGAAATTACAGAAGAATGAGTACTGGAAAGTTCTTATTCCAATAAAGGAAGGCATGACCACTTTTTCTTTTTTTTGGCTAAAGAATAGTGAAAAATCTAGAGAAATTATGTGGAAAATATGTTAACCCTTTTGATGTAATGTATTTGACAACAATCTTAATGGATTGATTGCACTTTTGAATATGGAATAAAAAAGCTTGCAAATAAAACAAATTTATTAGAGCTTTACAAATACAATACAACAGTACACTATTGGTGCTTTGGCCATGTATATTACACAAATACGTTTATCAGAGAATATTTTCTTATTCTCAAATATTTCTAAAAATGATTGTTTTACTAAACTCTTACAAGTAAAAGGCTATTTTTAAAAAAAAAATTTTAGGTTTGGTTTGGTTTCTTTGTTTAATGGCATATCAACCTTTTTAGGTTATTTAATGCCAAAGCCATTCACCTAGAAGAACAGTAGTGGTGCTATTTAACCCATAGTTAGGAGGATAAGGGGATTTATACCTTTCCCAAGGTTATTTGCCCAAAAGTGAACGTAATAGCGCGACTGGAGTACAAACTCGCTTACTACGATTCCGTAGGTTTAAGGTTTCTTTGTTTAATGGCATATCAACCATTGTAGGTTATTTAATGCCAAAGCTATTCTCCTAGAAGAACAGTAGTGGTACTATTTAACCCATAGCTTGGAGGATAAGGGGGTTCATACCTTTCCCAAGGGTATTTGCCCGAAAGTGAACGTAATAGCACAACTGGAGTATGAACTCGCTTACTACGATTCTGCAGTCCATCGCTTTAACCATTACACCATGAGGACAACCCCTTTAAATTTTAGGGCTGGAGTATATCAAATAAGAGGCACTTTTGCCAGGTATATTGCCAAAAATCCAAAATTTTTAAATAATCTGGTATAAACTTGCATTTCATGCTTACACATTAAGTATATTTGGGTGACCCAAATTGCTCTCTGTACTAAAAGGATTAAACTGTATAATGAACTTATGGAATAGCATGTATGTTTCATGAAATAATTTGGTTGGTTTGGTTTCTTTGTTTAATGGCATATCAACCTTCATGAGTTATTTAATGTAAACACCATCCTTGTAGAAGAACAGTTGTGGTACTACTCAAATCATAGCTGGCAGGGATAAGGGGGTTCATACCTTTCCCAAGAGTATTAGTCCAAAAGTGAATATAACAGCATGACTGAAGTTCTCCAGTATGTTAGCCACTACACCATGGGGACTTCGCCCACCTTGGAGTAATTCCCTTTTTAGTCAGGCTGAGAACTTTTCAGAACCCCCTCATAGTTATTTTGCTCTGTTTTATCAATTTCTAAAAATAAACAAAGAAAGTTAGCTTTCAAAAAATTTCACTGTTATTAGGGTGAATAAAAAAACATTTTTTAAATATCAAAATAGCATTACTCAACTATTATAGGATAGGATGGTTAGTGTTTGCCAATGGTCCAGGACACCAGAATTCAATCTCAGGTTGAGTCATACCAAAGACTCAAAAAAATATGGTACTTTATGTTACCTTGCTTAACACTCAGCATTATAAAGGTAAGGATCAAGGGTAAAGTGGAGCAATCCAAGGAAAGGAGTAGCGCCCTCCCCTACACCTTGATGTAGTAGCTACCGAAAAGGGAGCCTTTGAGTTACCCTTGACAACTTACATTACAATTTAAAACCAGCATTTTCTAAAATCCTAAAGAAAAAAGCAATTTAACACATTGAGTATAAGTCAATTTCATGTATAGGTTTGATCCTTTGTTTATGGTCACAAAATCATCATTTTTGAAACCAAAGGTTGATTCTAGTCATTGTGCATATTCTGCTTATTAGTCAGATATATGTAAAGGCCAATTTTTTGGCTTAAAAATCAGGTCTTCAATGTTTAACCTTTACATAACTATCATATTTACCAACCCACCGCTCGGGCAGGATATGACACAAAGTCAATTTTTAAGCGGAGTTTAACAGGTTTTAATTCAGAGTTTTCCTTCTCCTAGACTAGTTGCCTCACCAAGGCTGAAGAACCTAGTCTGCCCTACTATTTACCCATAGCTGGAGGCAGAATAATTGGATTCATACCTTTCCCAAGGGTATTAGTGCTATGCAATCAGTCAGGTCCAGGATTTGAACTCTTGTCGCCGTGTCCATATCCTGCGACGATAACCATTACACCACGGGCACCTCCCTTTACACAACTATATACAGTATTTATTTAATAAGTATAAAGTCACAAAAATATTTGAGCTGTAGAGTGAGTATATAAAAATCTATTACAAAGTTAATTCTGCAAATAGAAATTAAAAAAAAAAAAAACAAAAAAAACTTACCTTTTTGTTGAACCCTTCTCACTGGTGTACTCCAAATATATTCCATCTGTAGTTGAAGTATCTCCTTTGAAAGCTGCACTTTTCTGGTTTCCAATCACAGTGCAATTGCCGTCTTTATCAATACGATTTACCTGAACAAATATTGACAATAGTTATCATGAAAAATATTATCAATACGATTTATCTGAATGGTTATAGATACAAATTATCAATAGGGTGTATCTGGGTTAATATAAATGCAAATTACTTGAAAAAAATATGAGGTGTAATCAAAAAGTATCCTGCCCTGTCATCTGATGCTGTAGAATACACTGACTACACCTCTGCAGTGAAGGAAGACCCCCACCAACAAAGCCACCTGTTGGAGGTGACCTGAGGATGGGATCCTGATGATTGAAGGCCTTAGGTTTAGTTTTAACTCCTGAACACCAATACACCACTTTGGCTAGATGGGCAATCAGAGAGGCCAGATCCAATCAACCAACTGGCCATATGAAGCCTTCATTTGGAATATTGTAAACCTTTTTTTGTAAAAATTCAGAATCAGAAAGTGATGGCTTTAGGGTCAATCATGCTGAAGAAAGTCTGATATTTTATCCATAGATTAGTAAAAATCAAGGGATTCCAAATTACTGGGATTTTTTCCCAGTTTGAGAATACTGACCGTGTATCTGACTTACCAAGGCAAATGGGTTTCCCCCTTGACATTTCCCCTAGTAGGGCTTAGTGGTGAGTGAGGAAGCACAGTTTTGAACTTTAAAAAAAATAAAATAACAGCAAAACTAGTACTGAGAAAATTCCAACAAATATTCTTCAATAGATTTAGCCCAAAACCTAATTACAGAAAGTAACCACCAGAACTTCATAATATTCTCAGAGTCCCTATCAGTAGTAAAATCACTAAAAATAAAAAACCCCAGAGAACTCATTAATCACCAACCTCATAAATAAACTAAACTGGTACAAAACAAAAAACACTGCATTTTGCTGGATCCCCACAGTTACACTGGCATCAAAGAAAGTGAGAGAGCTGATTTAGCAGCAAAAGTATTCTGAAAAGTGACCAGAGATAAAATTATTAAAATCCCTCAAACAAACATAAAACTACAAATAAACATATCAAAAACAAATGGCAACAAGGATAGATCAACAAGACTTCTAAAAATAATACTTGGGACAAAGAAGACAAGCCCTCAATGAAGCTACAAAGAGGAGGTCATCCTGACCAGATTCCTCAATGAACACACACTTAAAAGAGAAAAATATCCCAAATGTATATGTGGAGAACTGCTCATAATCAAACATCTTCATAGAATGCAAAAACCACAAAGTGCTTAGAAAAAAATACTTGAATTCAAGTAATCTGAAAGAACACTTTCAAAAAACAAATACCAGCAACATTATGAACTTTCTAAAGAAAGCAAACATACAACAAATTAAAGAACACAAACAATAAAATCTTGCTACTATAACCAACTACAAAGAAAATCTTAAAAGATAAATAAGAATACTACCAAACCCTCAAGCCACTAATCAGTAGAATCTCTAGAAAAACTCAAAACACAATTACAACCTTTCTATAATCAAACAAGAAAAAAAAAAAAAAAAAAAATTCAGTACCAAATGACTGATAACACTCAACATGTCAAAACCCAACAAACAAAAATTATCAAATCTGAAGTCGAACATATTTTAATTCTAAAATCTAAATGAAGCCATATGTAGAATTGAACAATTCATCTAATAAAGTGATTTTTAAAATTTGTCTAGACACTTGATGCCAATTTGAGGAAAAAAAAAAAAAAAGATTACAAAGTTTTGATATTTTTTAATAAAATATTTTTTTTAATGAAACACAGGATTGTGTTGCAAATGCATTCTCAACCAGACCAGGCAAGTTTTCCTTATTTCTGAAAGTGAAAATTCATCCCAAGAGTTAGATTTGAGGACGTTAAAAGAAATATGACAGCAAAACTTCAAACGATATCCAAAGAGGAGTTTTAAAAATGCTTCAATCAATGATTCAACAAATTCTGTGTTTACCAAGATCAGACCTTTCCAAACCATACTTCAAAACATTTTAAATATGTTGCAAATCTTTTCTAATAGCCCATTGTTTCTTTAATTATCAACTAAATTTTTCATTCAGTCATTTCTTCTCACATACATTCTTAATTGTATATTTAGCATGGCTAACAAAAAAAAATTATTTTTAATAAGTGTATCCCCCTACTTAAAAAAAAAAAAAAAAAAAAAAAAAAATTATTCACTAACTTTATTCCAAGATTAGCTCGCTAACCATTACACCATGATGAGATGTTCTTTTTATTTACTAAGCTTAACTTACTCGTAGTATAAAGCCCAGAGTATAGGACACCTGGTGAATTAATTTGTCATGGTTTGCCCATGATGGATGTTTCCCATAACCTCTTCGGTTGTCTAGGTGCCATATCAAGCATTTTTCTTCATGGGATCTCTCTGGGTCATTTATGGGTCGTCTTTTTTAAATTATAGAAATATTATAAACAAAATCTCTAAATAATTCACTATTTACAATTTAATTTTGTACTTAGACTGTACTGTGTTTATGTGTCAAGGAATATGACCCCCTTGCCTTTTTTCTGTGATTAACCACTCCAAGAAATTTCTCCCTCATACACAAGTGGAGTAAGATAGATTTTAGAGATACTCACACAACTTTTTTTCTAAGCATCTCAAACATATATTCTATATTTGGCCAAAGGTTAAACTCAAGCTTTCCAAACTGTATGTTGTGACACTTTAGAGAGTTGCTGATAAGCGTGTTAATTTTTTTATTCAAATTTTTCATTGAATTCTTTCTGTTTATATATATATTGAATTATATAGAGAAAAATTGATAAAAAGTAGAAGGAGAGAAGAAAAGTCGATGCTATAGCATATCGGTTCTTATGAACCATCACCAGTACTGTGAGGGATGATATTAGTAGTGTTAAATCAACAATGGATGTTCAAAAATACAAAAACCTAGGGAAAATCTGTATATCAAGATTAATTTGGCCGTTGAATTAGTGAATCAGCATTTTTTTTAAATTATGTCATTTGACTTATTAGGGATATTGTATAGAATTCATGTTTAGTTTGTTTATCAAGAAAGATTTTAAATCAAAAGGGGGAGGAAAGAGAAAAAAAAATGTAGAAATATGATATATGAGGAATATATTAACTAAAGATGGAATATATTGTACCGATTTAAAATGGATTTGCTCAAGTACAGAGAAATATTATAAAAACCCGGATGAGTATTAAGGAATTACAAAGTGAAATAGCACCGTCCTTGAAAATTTGTCTTGGTCTTTTATTGTGACTGTAATTGAGTATCTTTGCAGAATTGAAATCAAAGTTATGATTAGACTGAGAAATGTGTTGAAGAAGAGCATTGTTTAGGTTACCAATTCTAATGTCTCTTGTATTATTTCAAGCAAACATGAAGGTTTCTAGATGTTTCACTAATATATACAAGGGATACAATAAACACCAGCATCTGAAATTATGTTGTGCTAAAGGCTAGAGTGTACTAAATCATAGATTGTTTTAGAGAGTAAAGCGATAGTTTTAATGGAGTTTATTTAAGTTGTTTATTATGATGTTGGTGTGTGTGTGGGGGGGAGACTAGTTTTATGAGATGGCATTAGTTTGAGGTTGATTCTTATTGTGGATTTTGAGGGCTTTAGATTTAGCAAGTGTATAAAAGATTTGAGATATAGAAGGTTAAGAAAGGAGTTTTCGATGTGGTTGAGTGCATTGTTTAAATATTTCGGGGGAACAAATACGTAGAGCTTTGAGATTTAAGACGTCACCTCTTTTGGTATGGTTGTTGGGGTGTGAATAAAAATGTATTTTGAATTATGTATTTGGTTTGGGTAAAAAAAAAACTAAATATTTCAGAAAGAATCTTATTTTTAAAACATCTCACCAATGCAAAATGTTTAGATAGCTCTGAACCACATAGTAAAATACAGATTGTTTTTAGAAAAATTGATATCACTTTTTAATCAAATATGATGATCATTAAGTTTCCAGACTTTTTTTTCGTATGGGCACTTTTATTGATAGTACACACATGAAACTCTAGTCCCCTTCGAAGTAATCTCCTCCAGCTACAATGCATTTGTTGTACCGTTCCAACAACTTATGGAAGTCCTCTTGTGTGAGTGTGTCAATGACCTTCATCACAGCCTCTTTCATCTCCTCAATTGTCTCATAACGACAGCCTCTGAGCTTAGGGAATAACCAAAAGTCACAGGGAGCAAGGTCTAGACTGTAGGGAGGGTGAGGAACTGTCTTGATGCCCATCTTGGTCAAATAGTCTGTGACAAGGATGGAGTTGTGGACTGGTGCATTGTCCTGGTGGAAATGCCACTGACCCGATTTGAAGAGTGCTGGCCTCTTCCGACAGAATCTCTTCCTGAACTCCCTTTAAACCTCAACATAGTAACCCTAATCCTTTGGCCACTCAACTCTGGTGTATTAACTTCCTTACTCCTCCCATCATCCCTCACAGACTTCCTGCCTTCCTTGAATCTCTTATGCCACTTAAAAACTGATTCTCGATTCATGCAAGATTGTTCAAAAGCAGTCTGAAGCATTCCATACATTTCTGTGGCATTTTTTCCAAGTTTAAAACAGAATTTTATTGCATATCGTTCTTCTAAAGTGTCAGATTGCATTTTTGAAATTCACCAGCTATGACAATCAGGCTTTAGTAGGGTGTATTCCAATTCCTGCTGTAGCTGTTCATTTGAACCTGAAATCATAAAAATTGGTCAGTCATCTCATAAGATGTATAGCAATAACATATTGAATTTCCAAGAGTCTACAACAATTTTAAATGCCTGTACAAAAAAGTCTGGAAATTTATTGAATTCACCATGTAACTTGACCAATTCTCATTCAAATGATCTCAAAAGTTAACTGCATGTTGAGAAACGACCCAAAATTCTATGTTTAATGTTAAAATTCTTTTTCTTTTCCACTGAATATCATTTCTGTACTTGAAAAGAATAAAAAAAACATAATACAGAATTTTGAGTTGTTTCTACACATGCTGTTAAAATTTGAGATCATTTTCAAACAAGAATTGATCATGATTGAAATTTGAGATCATTGATCAATTTTCTAGATATTTTGAATTTCTAAATAAACTGACAGAAATAAAATTGTAGAACCCAGAAGAATGACAGATTTCTACCTTGTTACAGTATGTGCATGAGGTTTAGTTCTGTTGATACACTCCTTAATTTTAGCACCTGAACACATTTTGATCTTTAGATATGATCATTTACTTTAAGTATTTATCCAATTTCCCAGCTATGAGTAGCAAGATCAATTTTTAGTTTGACTTTTCCTTCTCGACTGGTTGCTATACCAAAACCAAAGAGTCCAGCCTGCTCTAATATTTATCCATAGCTGAAAGAAGAGGGAGAATCATGTCTTTCACAAGGACACGAGTGTGAAATTGAAATGCAAATATCTTTGCCCAAAATTTGAACTTAGGTCACCACATCCATTTCCTGGGACAATAACCTTTATGCCATTTGCCTCTATGATTATCAACTGCAATCTACTTATATTACAGAAATATTTAACCCAAATAAATTAACATGCACATTTAGAGTGTTGCAATTTTATTTATTAATTTTCTGTTAGTTCATTTCAAAACAATCATCTTTAGATGATTATTTTGAAATAAACATGCAACACAAATCTCACATGTAGTTTTTTTTTTTTTTTTTTTTGGTAGGGGATATTTGATTACCTGCACAAAGGAACTTGCGCCAAACATTGGCTATTTTTGAAGACTATTAGTCTAGTAAGACATGTACATATTCTTAATATTCAATTTTTGGGCAAACAAACATTTCTTAAATTTTGTTTTGATAATTTGTTTTGAAGTTGACATCTTTATTAAAAAATAAATAAATAAATAAAAAAATAACAGTAAAATTTGTGCATGTAAATTTATCAAAATCATGATGCAATCTTTAAAGTGACTTTCTAGCTAATTTAAGACAAAAATATTCCTATGGTTTCCAGAAATGTTCTGATTTTTGGACTGAAAGGTTGAGTAATATATTTTTCATAACTATTTTAGTAAAATTTTACTTTTTATAACTAAATTTTAAGGTAACACCTCCACAAAAAATGCCTATATTTTGAATTTTTTTCTGGAAATATGAAAACACATAAAGAGAACATACTACTCATATATATATATATATATATATATATATATATATATATATATTCTAAGACAAGGACCTACATGCTCTCCCTTTAAAGAGATTTCAACCAGTTGTGACATAGCTATTTGGGAAAACATCCATGATCAAAATTTTCTTTAAATTGCTTATATTGTTAGGAAAATTTATTTCCAATATAAATATTAGTTTCATGACATGTATAATTTCATTTTTAGAAGCAACAATCCAAATCAAACCGAGTGAATTCATTTCATTTTGTTTGACACTGAAATGTATCATTAATATTCCATCAAAGTCTGATTTTAGATTACTTTGTGCTGTAATTTTTTAGGCATTTACATGTCTGTCAAAAAGACTAATGAATATTAAATTCTTTTCAACAAAGGGCTATTTAGGGGTCATAAGTAGATTTGTGAAATTCTAGCCCATAAATGTGTGTCCATTGTATGGTTTATAATAATTGGTTGACAAATTTGCAATGTTCAATCAAAATGGCCACAAAATGGCCAATTTAGCCCATTGTGATTTGCTGATTATAGTGTGTGTGTGTGTGGGGGGGATCTTATTTGTTAATGGTGATTATGTAGTTGTTGGGGAAAAAAATGAAATGAAACAGCGAGGTTGGGTTTGAGTTTTAGTTTTGTTGAATGGCATATCAACCTCTGTGGGTCATTTAATGCCAAGAAAGGTTAGGTTGGTTTTATCTTCTACGTGGGTTTTAGGGCATGGGTTTTTTGTTGTTTTTTTCAATAGTTCTTGATTCTATTTGGCCAGATATTGGTAAAAAGGTTGATTTTGTCAGATTTCAATAAAAGGGTGAGGTTTTTTGGAAGCCTCAAAATGTTCTCAAGTTTGGTTTGGTTGATTTTATGGCATAAAAACCCCTGCAGGCCACACAATGCCAAACTTTGTTTATACGCATATTAAACCAAAGATTTACAAATGAATACTTAGTAGATAATATTCCAAATAAGCCAGAGCCCACCTGCCTGCACACAAACTAATAGCTTCAAGCATCACTGCTATACAACATTAACAATTCAACCCAATGTTAATAATCCGCCTACACATAGTTAAATAGTTATACACGACTTGTAAGTGAATACATGATTTTTAAACATTCTGCTAATAATATTTTCAACAAGCTCAAGCTCATTTTTCTTCACAGCCAAATGATTTCAAGAATCTCATCCTATACAAATCATTCTATTCACCTGATCTGCTTGCACACAGTCAGTCTTGAATACTGCTATGCACCAGCAGCAATTCAACATCAGTCACTTACTTGCACACATTCAAATAAATATACAGGATATGTGAGAGATTAGTTTGTCAGTAATTTTGTTTTTACTTTTAAAGTGGATGGTTTGTAAGTGACATTTAAAAAGGATTAAGTTCATTTGTTTGCACACAGTTAAATGGTTTTATGTCTTTTAGTTATTTGTAATCCCTTCCAGATCGAGGCTGGCAACTATGCAGTTTGTATCGCTGTCCATGCTTTGTATACTATATGATCTTTGTAGGGGTTTTGAAGTTCCCTGAGTATTGGACTGTTTATCTATTCCCATAGGTGACTTGGCTCTTGATGATGAAGGGACTGCATCAAATTTGTGTTCGTATTTACTCTTCCAGCCTGGCCAATGGGGGCCTGTGCTTTTTGTTTAAGTTCCCCTGGCTTTTTTGTAATATAAAGGCCGAGGGATTTTGTTTTATATATCCTGCCTTAGGGTTTAGTTAGGCTGAGAACCTTTTGCTTAGCGCATGGGTTAGTTAGGTGCAAACTTGAGTGCAGGTGTTGACGTGCACAGGGAGGATATGTCGTTCACAGATGTCAAAATAAAAATCCCAGATAGAAAGTAGGGGATGTGAATGACATGTACCGGAAGTGTGCGCGGAGGATTTGGGGAGATTTGAAAAAAGTCAGTTGTTGAGAACTAGACACCGAACGAGAAGGATCGACTTTCGGGGTTTGCAGAGGCCAGACGAATTTGTGCGCTACGGGCGCCGCATGATATGGGGGGCAGATGGAAAAGCCAGAATAGAAAGAATGTGTATCGCTCTCCTTATGTTGAAGAACCTTTAAACTCAAAAGGTAATAAAAAGTTTCGTACCTGAACTAAGAAGTCATGTTTTTCGTGTTTCGGGATTCCTATGTTCTAGGTATATATGTTATGAACATTCTATGTACATTTCACATATTCATGTATGGCTATGGTACATTTTGATTATGGGCATTGAGTCCATTTCAATTTTAAGTTTGTTTTTAGTTTCTACAGGCGGATTTCGAGTTGGTTTTTGATTTTTTCTTTTTTCCTTTGATCTTGAAGTTGATCGATGTCTACTTTTTGTAGCTTGTGTTTCATTTTTTCGGGTAGGATTTGTTGTTTCATTTTCTGTTGGGTTGTCTTTGATATTTATTTTTTTTATGAAGTCTCTTTTGGAGATTTATGGTGTCTGTTGTGATGTGGGTGGTTGTTTCATCTTCTGTGGGTGTTTCGACAGGATCTATGTCCATTGGGCTGAATCTGTTGGATAGGGTTTTTTTTCCTGATTTTGGTTGTGTGTCACATTCGTCTGGATCTGTTGAAATATGTCCCTTGATTGTCTCTTTTACGATCATTTTTAGTATTTCTATTAGATTTTTTAATTCATTAATCAGTTTGTTTAGTTCTTGTTTTGTATCTTCCTTTTCTTCATTTCCTTTTTTAGTTACATATACATAACTGGGTTGTTCTTGTGTTTGTTCTACTATTTTTCTGGCCTCAGGGAAGGAGATGTTTCTTGTGCATTTTATTTCTGTAATTCTTTTTTCCACATTTCACATTCCTGTGAATACGCAGGGTGTTCTCCTGTGCAGTTGATGCAGTTAAAGGGATCTTTAAATTCTAATTCTATGCGATATGAATTTCCACATTTTGCACATATTGCATTTATCTTTAGGATGTCCATATTTTTGGCATCTTAGAGGGTTTGGTATGCAAGTTTCTATTTTTGTATTTATATAACCTATTCTAATGCTGGTTGGAGTTGTGGGTTTATTAAATGTTAGTATGTATGTGTTTGTGTCTATGATTCTTGTTTCTTTGCGTATGGAGATTCTCCTCACATCTGTTATGCCTTGTGGTTTAAGATGTAGCCTTATTTCTTCAAGGAAACACGATGCGAGGTCTGGGGATTTTATAACTCCTTTCGAGAAGTTTAGGGTTGGGTGAGGGTATGTTTTTATGTTTAGTTTTCCAAATTGTTTCCATTTTAGTATTTTTTCTGATTGTTTTTGATTTGTTGTTTGTATAATAATGGTGTTGTTCATAGCTTTTTTGATATTGATTGGTTTACAGTGTGTTTCTATTGTTTTTTGAATTAGGAATGGGGATAGTTTGGTGATTGGGGTTTCTTCTCTTGATTCAAGTACTATGAATTGATAGAAGTTTTCATCTGTTTCATTTTCACTTTCTGATTCTGTGAGGGGTCTTTTCATTTTTTTGGTTTTTGCTTGGGTTATATTTCCATAAACCATAAAGAAGGTCTGAGTTTCATTGACTATGCTCCCCACCCACCATGGAGTCCCACATGGGGAAGTGCCTAGGGGAAAACCCATTCGCCTAGTAACATCAGGGCTACATAGTCAATATACTCATGCTAGTGGTAGACAATTTAGTTTTGTCCCTGAGTTTTCATTCCCAAGATAATTACTCACCCAAGGACAGAAAGGAGTATAGGTCTTTCCTCAGCATGATTGACCCTACAGCCATCGCCCTCTAGTTCAGATTTTTGCAAAAAACTGAAAGAGGGCTAACATGACCAGCCGATTGATCGATCAGGCCTCTCCGACCACCGGTCTAGCCCAGTAAGGATCAAAGTGGAGTGTTGCAAGTCACATGACCTCTTTGGTTGCCAGATCAAGGACTGCTCAGCCACCAGAATCCCGTCCTTAAGCATTACGGGTCGCCACCCATGGCCAACAGGTAGCCTCATTGGGGGGGGGGGGTATCCCTCTGCAGAGGTCCAGTCGGCATATCCTACGGCCCCAGCCAACTAGGCGGGACAAGGTTGGGTAAGTAAATCAACAATCACCTTCTTAAACATGTTTATTCTCTTAGAGGAAGAAAAATCATAGTTTTATAATTCACTTGTGAAGGTAAGTTCTGTTCAATCATCTTCTGGAGAGTATCTTGCATTTGTCTGCCTCCTTGGTCTCTGTATACATACCTCATGCCTAAGATGTTATCTGGCCATACAATTAATTGATGTGGTGATCAATATAGCTTGATTGATAGAGGGATTGATTGATTTTAATCACATGTCAACCCATTGGAGTTATTTTATGCCTTGGAGTGAAGGAATTTACTTTAATATTTACATTTTTTTAACAGTTTCTTCAGAGTTTTATTAAGTATTTCTATTTAATGCAAATTTACAAACAGATCTATTTGATCCATAGATGGGACCTTAACAGGTACTATTACTCCAGGTCAGAGTGAACATGAGAGTAATGGCAATTAAAGGGTGCTCCACACAACTCAGAGCTCCAGAACTAGTGCCTCACCACCAAATGCAGTTTAGTATTATACCCAGGAGACAGCTTTTTTTTTTTTTTTTTTTTTTTTAATCCAGGGTGTTACCCCTCTGCAGGGGATACAGGCAATGTTTTGTAAGCACAGCAAGCAGGGCATCAAATGTAGTTTGAGAATATTTATATTTAATTTGGATTTTTAAAAATCTGAAGGGATTGTTAATAATACAGCTGATCCATAGCTCTTTTAAGAAATGTCAAAAACAGTGAAAAGAAAAAAAGAGATTTAAAATCAATACTTACAGCTAAATCTGTGTTGTTTTTACAGTTAAATGCATTTGAGTGGAATGGTTGGCAAGGATTGTAGTTGAATATGCCAGTTTTAACAGCATCAGTAAAGCTGAAATAAAAAAAAAATCCAGTTATTAATTGTTTGAGTGCCTGGGGTATAAGCTCTATGCAGGATCATTGTTCCTATTCATGAACTTTCCCAACAGAAGCAGCAAGCACTTACAGTAAAAATTGGCCAATCAGAGACAATGACTGAAAGAATTTAATACCATTGGCAACTATCCTCAAATACTAAGATACTCAATTGTTGGTTTAAGTTTTTGCCAGGTAGGCTTATCTTTTAGATTACTAACACTGGATTCTGTGAACAAAAGATCAAAATGGTGACACAAATTCTAACATTAATTAGCGCTGGAATTTTAAAAGTGAATTCATGATAGCGAGGAATACTTTGAACATGGGTTTTGTTTTGTATAGTGTGTGATACTAGGGATATCAGGATGATATGCCAAGAGACATATGTGATGTGTTATAGGAAATAACCAAGGCAGACATTTAGCAATATGATTTTATACTGTTTTGTGATGGACAAATAAGATGGTAATATGATTTGAATGTCTTTTTCACCTCAGATAAATAGAAAGTAAATGTGTTTACTCATGGTTTTAATAAGTGGATTAAGCTATATCTTTTTACACTGATGAGTGATAGGCAAATAAATAGGTAATAAAATCTCAATGTCCTTTTCAGTCAAGATTGATAGAGAATAAATGTGTTGACATAGTAACATCCTTAGGAAAAGTACAAATCCAAGTATTCGCCACCACCCAGCTATAGGTAAATAGCAGGGCAGACAATACTTTTAATTTTGTGCTAATGCCCTAGAGAAAGACATTTATCCATCATTTCTCCGGCCAGCTATGAGTAAACAGAAATGCAGACTGGATTCTTTATCCTTGGTATGGCAACTAGTCAAGGAGAAGGAAAATTAAAAGGAAAACCAGTTGTACCCTGCTAAAAAAATGACAATGTCACATCCAGCTCTGAGTTTAGGGATTCGTTGGTTTGTTCAGCTTTGATGGCATATCAACCTTTGTAGGTTATTTAATGCCAAATCCATTTTCATACAAATACATTCAAACAATTCAGTTCAGCATAAGTACAGTTTAATTGTCAAAAACATTTATATTTCAAGCTATTCTGTTTAGTCGAACAGTTCTAATTCAAACAATTCAATTTAGTATAAGTCTATATTTTGTCAAAACAGTTCTATTTCAAACAATTCAGTTTAGCATAAGTACATAGTTTAGTTCTATTTCAAGCAATTTAGTTTAGCATAAGTACATAGTTTAGTTCTATTTGACCCATAGATAAGATCCTTGCAGGTGCTACCACTTCAGGCCACAGTGGACCTGAAAGTGATGGCAATGAACGAGTACTTCGGATTCTCCAAAGTTCTAGCATTACTGGGACCTCACCATCAGATTTTTTAGTGTCATTTTAGGGAACTAATTAGTGTGGGGGGGTACCCCTCTACAGCGATACAGTTGGTGTATTCTACAGCACCAGCCAGAGGGGTTGGGTGAATACATACATTTTGAAATATTGATTATTTTCAAGATAATTTCCTGATTAGACAACATCCAGTGGTAGTTTCCTTTCTAGCAAACTGAAATGGTAGAATTTGATCTGCACACATAATCTAATGACAGATTTAAGGGGCCACCATTTATATTCACTTGTTCTCAGACAGTTGTCTTGTTAAAGCATGAGAGGCCAGTATTCCAAAATATGTATAAAAGACAGTTTCCTTCTGCTCCTGCAAAGTGATAGTTTTCTTTTCTAACTGAAAAACACACAGAACATGAAAGTGACAGGGATACCCATAATAGATTTAGCCCTCGGAACAATACAGGAAAACCTAGAATAGGGGATTGGAGGAACAAGAAATCCAAGAAAGAATTGAGATTTTTATAACAGCAGCACTGCTGAGATTAACTAGAATATACAGAAGAACCCTGGAGAGCTGAGGAGACTTGCTGTCACTTGGCATGAAGTGAAACTCACCAGTTCCAACTGGTGCAAAAAACTCACAAAAAGTAAAATAATAATAATAGAAAATCCAAGGGGGCAGGCTACAAATGTACAAAGTTTCAAGAAATGATAAACCACCTCATTTGGATGATATTAAAATATTTGCCAAAAATGAAGATTAAAACCCTTTATCAAGCTATTAGAATATACAGCCAAGATAGAGGAATCGAATTTTGGATTGGTCTGCTTCAATGGAATGTCAACCCGTCTGGGGTTATTTTATGCTTAGTGGTGAGGGAATGAGGTACATTTTATGTCTACAATTACATTTTTGTAACAAACAGTTTTGACACTAAGTTATTGTTGAGAATAATGTCGTGAGGTTACTTGTATGGTATTGGTCAAACGAATTTTGGATTGAAAAATGTGTCATGCTTATAGTGAAAATGAGAAAAAGGGAAACCAAAGAAGGAAGTTACTTACCAAGTAAAAGATACTCACCAAAAAGTGAGCAGATAGAAAACACTCCTTTAGCCATTCTTTAGAAAAATAGACCTACCCAACCAGGAATGCTATCAGAACACAGAGAAAAAGTAAAATTGGTGACCTTAGTCGAGAGCAACCAGAAGGCTCCCTTTTCAATATCTACTACACCAATGTGTAGGGGAGGGCCCTACTCCTTTCCCGGGATTGCTCCACTTTACTCTTGATTCATACCTTATATTGCCGAGTGTTAAGCAAGGAGGTATCAAGTACCATTTTTAAAGTCTTTGGTATGACACAACCTGGGATTGAACACAGGTCTCCTGGACCATTGGCGAACACTCTACCCACTAGGCCAATGAGCAAGAAAACAACAAATACCTAGAAATATTAATAAATACCATCAAGCAAGTGGAGATGAAAGAAAAAAAAAAGAAAGAAGTAGCTCAGAAGAACAAGAAAATTTGATCTGTACATATTATTTTATCACGGGATTAAGTGGAAACAATTACCATTCACTCTCTTACATGGACAATAGAGTTGTATTTTTTTCCCCCTGACAAACAGTCATTTGCAGTGCTGTTTGTTTTCAAATGTATTCAGGTAGATTTCTTTTTTAAATGCACATGATAGATAAGATAATATCATACAAAAGAAATTTATCAGTGCTTTCTGGTATGTCAAAGGTGCAGTCTCATTTTCAGACTGTATGCTTAGTGAAAAGACAAATAATGCTCCAGCTAAAATCATGATTCAAATCCATGTGACTTAGCCATTAAGATGAATTTAAAAAAAGAAAAAAAAATATGGAGTTAAAGAAATAATAAAAATAACTGCTGTATCTCATGTGTTATAATCAACATAGTGTCATCCTCTCATTACATGGCAAGCCTCTAAAATTAGTCGATCAGTTCATATACCTTGGTAATAATATCTCATCTACTGAAAGTTAAAGCATGGACTGCTATTGACAGGTTAACAACCATATGGAAATCGAATCTCTCTGATAGAATAAAACAGGAATTCTTCCAAGCTGTAGCCATTTCCGTACAACTATATAGTCGAAACACTTGGAGGAAATAAAAAAACAAACTATATAGGAACTACACAAGGATGCTGCATGCTATTTTGAATAAATCCTGGAAGTAGTACCCCACTAAAACCAGCAGTTGTATGGCCATTTACCTCCTATCTCACTAACCATCAAAGAAGAACAACCAGATCTAGAGAACTTACCAAGTACGATGGCTGATAGAGATGGATGGTGAGAGAGAGAGAGAGAAAGAAATCCATACAATCATATACCTTGATGATGATATCTTATGAGAGCTTAAATCAAGAATTATATTTTAAAACATGGGTTAAAAGAAAAGAAAATCTTAAACTTAGATTTTCATACTTGACAATAACCAAAATCTAAATGTTATAATATCAGAGAGAATTGAGCGGTTTTATTATTATTATTTAGCCATTTATAAGCAACCACAAAAGGCAGTACACTATTTCTTTTAAGAAATTCCTTAAATTAAAAAAATTTTTTTCATTTGAACAATTTTTTTTCTCTTTTAATCTTATCTCAAAATGTTAAAAGATGACTTTTGCACCTTCAAAAGGTGAGTAAATAGTTGAAATCATCCAAGGGGAAAAAAATTATATATATATATATAATATAAAATTATTTTTGAACACATCTCTTGTTAAGACAAGACTTGGCTTGTTGTTATCTAACTTATTAAGTTTTTTTTCCTTTGTCTTTTTTATATTTCCTAGTCATAATTACAATGCAATTCACATCTTTTTAATTTTTTCGTGATCCAAATTAATGTTATTGTTGTGAGTAAAAACAAATAATTATAATTTACATTGTCAAAGCACAGTTATATAGAAATTAAGTCATTTGTATAAAAATTGTCTTTGTTAGCATTCATAAGAAGTTTTTTTCATATTTGAGTTTTCAATTTAATGAAACAAACCCAAATGTGAAGTTGTAAAGTTTCTATTAATCAACCAACTCTAAATTGTCACTAAAGCTGGCTTAAATATTTATATTGAATATTTTACAAATTCTAATTTCAGTAAGTAAAAATGCCTTTCACAAATGTTATAGTTTGTTTTTTTTAAATAAAAAGGTCAGTTTAGCACAAGGGCAGAATATAAGGTATTTACTAAGAACTGAACTTATGAGTAATGGTCTACAAGTCTAGTTCACAAACCATTACACCATGTGACAAGATAAAAAGTTAAACAAAAAAAAAAAAAAAAAAAAAAAAAGGAAAAAATAAAGAAAAAAAATAAAGTTATAGTTAAAAAAGAATGCAACGTATTCAAATTTGTTTTAGTTTAGTTATTTTCTCCTGTAGAAAGTTCAAGTCAAAATTTCCGGCTGATACCAGACAACAGCTGGAGACTACAAGAAAAAAAATAAAAGTAAAATATTTTCAAAAGGCTAGAAAAAAGGTGTAATAGTTTATCAACTTGGAAGGATAAAAAAAAAAAAAAAGCCCCTGTTGACAAAATAGAAATTTATTCTTGAGCTGAGAACTTGTATGATTATTTCCAAGTTAGTTATACTCAATGCACTTTGATACAAGCAGCATTGTTATTGAATTGTTGTAATAGCACACAAATTTATAGATTTTTTAAAAACTAATCATAAAAAGATATCTATCAATAACAATAAATTTTACACATGTATAAAAGTTACAAGTGTAGACACAAATTCAATGGTGCTTGATGACCAAGTTTTTTTTACCTATGTAATGATTGGACCTATATGATTTTAACCTCATTATATATGCTTAAACACTGATATTAAGCACTCTATTTTAAAAATAAATATAGTAAACTATATTATTCCAATTAATTATTATATATATATATATATATATATATATATATATTAGACACATACACCTAAAAATTCACACACCCTGATGAAGGTTTAATGTTTTCACAATAAAAAAAAATCAAAAATTAAAATCATCCTCTGAAGACATTGTTTTTTTTTCATTTTGATATTTATATATAACATAATCAAATATCTAATTTTCCTCAAGTCCTTTTCAAGTGGTTGCTTTTAAAGATAGTAGCAAATTTTGTACTACATATGGTTCAAATGTTCAGTTCAAATTACCCAAACTTTTGGGCTACACCCAGCCCACTGTGCTTGTGTGTGTGTGAAGAGACTATTCAAAATAAAAACCTCCAATCTATTTTTATAGAGACAACAACGGATAAAGAAAACAATGTTGGATAGAGCAAGTTTTCAGCTACAAAAAACTATTTTTCTACATCATCATCATCACCACCAATGATGTATTTTGCAAGCAATAAACAAGAGTCTGCTTGTTATGTTCATATAAAGAATGCACTGAAAGTCATGCTTCCTGTTACGTTAGCTTTTGACATAAAAGGCACATGTTAGTGGCATGGCAATAGAGGCTGAACCTCCCAGCCAATAACTCAATTTTTTTTCTCATTATAGATAGCAGCTGAGTGGCAGTATGAAAATGTATAAAGCAAAGATGTGTCACTGAATTCCTCCATATAGAAAAGAAAATTGCACCCAATGACATTCACTGATGTTTAGTGAATGTTTATGGTGAGCAAATAGTGGGTGTGAACACGGTTTTGGTGGTGGTTAATGCATTTCAGTAGTGGAGACTGCACATGTCCAACATGGTTGTCAGTAAACCCTCAAGAAGGAAAGTGTCTATTAGTTTATCTAAGTGAATTAAGCCAATGAAAAGTGGACAATAGAGGAGAGAATTTCCTGACAAAATGACCACCATTGCTGCCATAAAACAGCAAAAGCAAAAAAAAAGCAGATCACCTCTGCTTGTGCAGATTTTTTACAACATTATTACTTCAATCCTTTTATTCATTTGTATTAAAGTATTCTACTTTCTTGAAAAGAAAACCGACAACAGATATTTATTAATCATACAATATACTTTATATTAAGAGTGAGAGGTTAATTATTGTTTCAAAAAGTAGTTATAATTGATTGATTGACTGATTTTAACAGCATGTAAACCTGTCTAGGGATATTATATCCTGAGAGGTTAGGGAATCATATTCACTGTACATTCATATTTATATTTTTGCGTAGTTGTTTCTTCAGGTCTTTTGCACAGTCCTCTCAAAAAATTTTGGCTAAAAACAATATCATCTAGGTTCCAAATAAGATCAAATTATAGGCTTGCTTCATGATTGATATATTTCCTGGACATGTCATTATGGTGTAATGGTTAATGATCAAGGCTACAACATTGATTTTAATGGCATATCAGATTGTCTGGGGTTATTTTATGTCTAGAGGTTAGGGAATTACAAACATTGTACATTTCTATTCACATTTTTTGTCTAGTTGTAGTTTTTAGAGTTATTTTGCACTGTTATATATCAAGTATTCCTATCTAATACAAATAATTTGCACAGTTACATGGTATCAAGTATTTCTAGGAAATACAAATAATTTTCACACAATCGTATAGATCTAAGTATTCTCATTTTATACTAATATTTTATACACAATTATTACATGATTTCAAGTAATTATTTCTATTTAATAATAATCATTTGTTTATAATTATATGGTTTTGAGTAGACCCTAACAGGTAATACCACTTTGAGACTATAGTGGACATGGGAGTAATAGCAATGAATGAATACTCTACACTTTGCAGATCTCCAGAATTGAGGCCTTACCATCAGATGTAGTTTAGTGTTATACCCAAGACTCACCCATATTTGGGGGGGGAGTTGCCTCCCCTTTGCAGGATATATTTAGTGTATTCTAAGCCCCACTAACAGGGCTGTAAAAAAAAAAAAACAACAAAAAAAAAAAAAAGTAGTAATAAGTATAGTTTATTAACAAAGCATGGAATTAAAGTATTTAATACGACTTGACACTTACACTGGACAAAAACTACAAAAACTCAATCTATAGTAAATAAAACATCTATCTAGTGTAGATTCTGTAATATTTGGCATGTTTTCTTTATTTAATAGCATATCAATCATTGTGGGTGATTTCATACCAAAGACATCTTTGTACATGGATAGTAGTGGTATTATTTAACTAATAGTGGGAGTATAAAGAGGTTCATACCTTTCCCTAATTTATTAGTCTGACCAAAGTTTGAATTTGCTTATTATGATGTCACAGTCCAGCATATTAACCACTAGGCCATGAGGACTCTCCCAATATATCATTTACTCGTATAAAATAACTTCAATGGAAAAAAAGAAAAAAGAAAGTAGAGTGAATGAGACTTGGACTTTAAAATCTTTGAATAGCAAGTTAAAGGTAATTGAAAAGGTGTAGTGTGAGGGCTTCACGCTAACGAGTGGGAAGAGAATAAGCTTTGTCACATGATTCTGATTCAACAAAAGCCTGGTACAATCCTGTGACTTGCTTTTTTTTTTTGTTTTTTTTATTATAACAATACTCAAAATTACAATGACAACTACTGTCACTAATGAAGACAATACACAAAAATGTACTGGAAATTCTAAAGAAAGAGAAAAACAGAGAGAAAACCAATAGAAAGTAATTTTTTGGGACTGCAAATATTTAAAGTACATGACAATGAAATTTCTGATTGCATAGTTAGAAAGGGAAAAGTTTTTTGTTTTTTGGAATATAAATTAAACAATGCAATACCCCCCGCCCCACAAAAAAAAAAAAAAATGAATTTTTTATGGGCAGCATTATTTTTTTCTTATCTGTTTTCAGATTTTAAAAAGAAGAATGTAGCTTAGAAAATTTTTTCAAATTCAAGATTTTTTTTTATATTTTTACCTTTTAATCATACATTATTGATATTTTAAAAACAGGATAAACAATTTACCATCCCATTTTCTTCTTTTCATGGTTATAGTAAAGTAAGTAAAGTTGGCAACTTTAGTTGAGGGCGACCTGAAGGCTCCCTTTTCAATAGCTACTACACCAAGGTGTAGGGGATGGCGCTACTCCTTTCCTCGGATTGCTCCACTTTACCCTTGATCCTTACCTTATAATGCTGAGTGTTAAGTAAGGCAGCATCAAGTACCATTTTGTGAGTCTTTGGTATGACTCGACCCGGGATTGAACCCTGGTGTCCTGGACCATTGGCAAACACACTACTCATAAGGCCAATGGCTCAGTAATAAGTTATCATATTCTTAATATGTTCAATTTAATCTTAAGCTGAAAAGCTGGCCCCCAGACTAAATTTTAAGATCATAATGCATTTTTTTTTTAAAGCATACAAGTTGATAAAGAGTGTTGCAAGGTAAAAGTTTATCACTACTGGTTGGTGTAGCTCATGCTACAAATGTAAATTATTTTTTGATGACAAGAAAAGACAAAGCATTAAAAAAATAAATGAAAATATGGAGTTTTTAACCGATTGTTTCCAGGAAACCTATAAGCCATCGAGTCCTGGTTGAAACTGGATAAGCTCTGAGTCAGCTCTGTAAGGAGAGCGGGAAAGAAGCAAAAACAAGTTCTATGGATACACTTGACATTCTTTTCTCTATGAGTTGATCCAAACTTGGCGGGGGAGGAGTGTGTGACAGTTTGCAATATGGACTTGATTACAGATTTTTCTCCATTGCAATATAGATGGCAGACGAAGACTTGGCCAGTTGTTTATCTCATTTTGTCAAAATACCAACTCTTAATACTACTATGTTCTTGTGACTAATCCGTGCTCTGGCCTACAGCTCGTCAGCCTATCTCCCAATTGCTTCTTTGAATATATGGGGCTATTGCTACCAGAAAAGAAACCCCCATAGCTCTTGTGTGGATCCCCCCCCCAAAAAAAAAACAACTAAAAATGTTATCTACAAACTATTTGCTTACAAATCATATGTAGAAAAGAATTTGGCATTAAATAAACAAGGGTTGATATGCCATAAAACCCAACCAAACCAACTAAACACTCCCATAAAGATATGCTTGCATTACATGCATCTATGCATACATAATCATACACACAGCATATGCATTATTGTACCTAAACATGTGCATTCCTGAGACATATGTGCTTATAATATCACCTATTTATACTGCAAATCAAATTTTTTTAAAGTTTTAGAGCTTGTAAATAGTTATGTGCTAAGAACATGGTCTGGGTCCCATCAGTATTCACAAGGAATTTTATAGTTATAGCTCGAGTTGTCTCTGAATTCACCGATTTAAATGGTATGCCAACCATGTAGAAGAATTTTATACAAAAAGGTTAAGGAATTGCATTCATGTACATTTATATTTTTTGTATCTTTGTTACTTAAGGTTTTTTTTTTTTGCACACCATCCTATGAAATATGAATAATTTCTAAACAGATCTACTTCAGTCATATATGGGACCCTAACAGGTACAGTCACTCTAGGTCAGAGTGTTTGAGTTAAGGAGACAAAAAAGAGATATGTTGAATTACTGTCATTGTTGATGTAAAAAAGCAAGAGACAAAAAAAAAACAAAAAAAAAACTATTTTAAGATCTAATAAAATTACTCAAATAATTTGATAGCTTTGGATCAAAAATTCCCTACCCCCCTACTCATCCTTTTTGATGTTTGTTCTTCAAATGTCTTTTATTACAAGGTATTGTTCTGCTTACAATCCACAATCATTGGAAAATGTGATTGCCACAGCACATTTGATTGACTCATTGTCAAACTTTAGTCTTTTGCACGATTCACTGTGGATCACCATTTCAATCCAGTCATGTCTGCTCGTGCATTCCTTTAGAACCAGTTTTCTGCATTTGCTTATTATGTGATTAACCATTTCATCTCAATCACTACTGGCCCAGTTAGGTGGGGCTGTAAAATACACCAACTGGATCTCTGCAGAGGGGTAATACTCCTCTCATGAATGTCCTAGATATGACACTAAACAATCTGATGATGAGGCTCAAGTAATAATGGAGCTTTGGGAAAATGAGAAGTACCTTGTCACAGTCATTACTCCCAGGTCCACTGTGGCCTGGAGTTGTAGCACCTGATAGGTTCCTATCTACAGGTCAAATACAACTGCATGGCATTTAAATTGTGTACTTTGACATTTATACAGAGAGCAAACAAATGACTTATGCTAAACTGAATTGTTTGTAACAGAACTGTTTGATCATCTAAATGTGTGTAAACAAATGACTAATGTTTAATTGAATTGTTAGGGTTACATAGCAATACTTGAAAACTTAACTTTATTTAAACAAATGATTAATAGTAAAGAGAATTATTTGTATTAGAAATAAGTGAAACCATTTAACTGTGTACCCCCCCAAAAAAAATGAACTCGGACTTATTTAAAAATGATACCGACAAAATGTGTTTAGAAATCATATATCTAATATATATGTATATAAAGGATTTGGCATTAACTAACCTACAATAGTTGATAGACCATAAAACCAAACCAAACTCAATCACCACATAACCCATATGTTCAATTCTACAGTGCATTATCAATTTTTGCGATAGCATTATTTTCAGCTGCTATTAACAGAGATTTAGGTTTTCTTTTCATAGACATGTCCTAGTCATCTTATATGCAATTTCCTTAATTTGGCACTTGACGCACCCATAAAATTATTTTTTTTTAGATTTTTTTTGATGTTTTCTTGTTTATCCTTTATTTATCTCTGGAAATATTACTGTTACTGGTTGCAATGAGCAATTTTTCTTTATTGTTTTTTTTTTTGTCATATTTTTTGAGTCAATAATCATTGTATTCTCACAATCCTCAATGCTAGTGAGTCCACTTCCTTTTCTTGTTACATAGAATTTAACTATGTTATCCATTGGATGAAAGGCCTTGTGCATCATCATCTATATCCTTGTTCTGGGGTCCACATCATTATATCTAGTGGGTAGAGTGTTCAGTAGGCCCAGGAGACCAGGGTTCAATCCTAGGTGGAGTCATACCAAAGATCCCCAAAAAATGGTACTTGATGCCTCTGCTTAACACTCAGCATTATAAGGTATGAATCAAGGATAAAGCAGAGCAATCCAGGAAAAGAAGTAGCACCTGCCCCTACACCTTGGTGTAGTAGCTATTGAAAAGGGAGCCTTTGGGTTGCCCTCGACAACATTTACCAACTTTACTTACTATATCTTACAAAAGGAGCCTGCTCATTCCTTTGAGGAGATTTTGGTTTCAAGTTTGTTTTTTCCTACTTGTTCTTTCATCTGTTTGCTTGATGGTGTCAACTTCTAATATTTTAGGTATTTATCGTTTCCTTTTTTTACTAGGTGTTCTGATGCTTCTTTGATTGGGAA
Organism: Sepioteuthis lessoniana; assembly: GCA_963585895.1. NCBI lineage: Eukaryota > Metazoa > Mollusca > Cephalopoda > Myopsida > Loliginidae > Sepioteuthis > Sepioteuthis lessoniana. The sequence goes on along the minus strand of OY757919.1, from coordinate 88,078,194 downwards.
GTTCTATTCTTTCCATTGTTTATCTTTTTTCTTTTATTATAAACATGGTGTATTTTCCAATAACAAATTTCATTGGTTGTAGATTCTAATAGATATAGTTCTTTTTCATTCTTGGCAAATATCTTAATATTATCAATATACATGAGGTGGTTTACCTTTTCCTGCAACTTTGTAAATTTGGAGCTACTTTTGCATTTTCTTAGAATATAATTCAGTGACATCATTGCTTTTACCAAGAGTTGTGTTGATAACAAGTCTCTCTAAAAGATGTTTCTTGGAGTTTTTACCTCTACTAGGTGTGTTTTGTTGGGTCTTATGGCATATCTATGCAAGTAGGTTATTTAATGCCAAATCCTATATATATAAAATCAGTAAACAAATAGTTAATAGTTAACATCTCTAAATGAGTCAGAATATATTTGTTTGCACATAGTTAAATGATTTCATACATTACTATTCAATTAAATACAATATTAATTGTTTATTGGTCCACAGTTAAATGGTTTTTAGTATAGTAAATGATCAAATAGTTCTGTTTGATTCCTAGATGGGATCCTAACAGGTACTACCACTCCCAGTCAGAGTGGACATGAGAGTAATGGCAATGAAAGAGTACTCCACATTCCCCAAAGCTCCAGGACTAGAGGCTCACCATCAGATAGCTTAGTATTATATTCAGGACACTTGTTGGCGAGGTGGTCTTACCCCTCTGCTGGGATCTAGTTGATATGTTCTACAACCCCCTGCTGACTGGGCTACCTCTGCTAGGGTTTATCCTCCTGCTGCTACGTCCACTTACCAGTTTTCCATAGCTCTCATGATGAAGTTTAAAACTTGCTGATTTTCAGACATTCTATAATCCAAGTTTGTGGGGTTATATCATATACCTTTTTATCATTTATACCATGGATACATTTTTCCTCTTTACTTTTTGAATGTGTTAGTATATATATATATATAGGTTATTTCCTTTGTGTAACATCCTTTCAGTTGTGGAAATAACATGTGGCTTTCAAGCAAGTAATAGACTTCTTATTTATGCAGTTAAGATCAAAGGTAAACATGCTATTGATTTGGAGATTGTTCATTTTTGGAGGGAAGGAGGTCTTACTGGATGAGGATAGGTTTCCCTTTTGTCACCCATTCAGGTATTCTTGTCTCTTATTGGTATTTACATGCCATTTAGTTTCATACACAGAATACCCCTTTTGGTAGGAAGTCTTACCCTGTTTGCAGAGAATTCAGTTGGTATATTCTAAGCCTCACTGACAAGGTTGCACAATTAAAGGGAATATATCTTTAATACTACAAGTGAAGAAGACATTAACAAACATAGCACCAACTGAGATTAAGAAACAAAGTCAGGGATGCATTTTATAGGTTTGATTTAATCTTCAGCGAACCAATGGTTTTTTTTCATGGGTCAGTTGGGAGACCAGCTGGTGCATTTAATCAAGTTTGCCCTTGAGGTAAAGGAGATGCAAGTTCAAATCTAACCAAAAGCTTAATTTTTATAAGAAAATTTTTTGTAAATATTAAAACCTCTCTCTCTTTATATATTTAAAAAAAAAAACAAACTGTTTTTCCTATTAAGTTTTAAAACACAAGAGGCTTCTTTTTTCTTTTTAGGTGTGGGGGTTAAAAATTGTATAAGTAGCACTAATAATGCTTCCAATCCTAACATTAATTTATATAAAACATTGATGGAAACAGATGGTTTGTAATAATAGTAGTCAAGTTGAATTCAAGAGGTCATACCTGTCTTCAACAATAATAAATATAAAAACAATGAAACGTGATAATTACTATTTGTTGTGTAGATATGATTGTAAATGTTTCATTTAAGACCAGATATCGTTAACATAAGTCTGGTATCATTTTATCATCTCTGGAAGTGTTTAAAAAAAAACAATAACCCCAAATTTCCACCTTTTGTATTTCAAAGGTAGGTTATGTTTTGATTAGGTGGGTGCATTCGTGATTGATGAGATTTCTAGTTCATCATAACGACCCAAAGTGCCTTTTTTTGTTATATATCTTCTCTCCCTCCCCCACGAAAAAGACAAATTGGTCACTATTCAGCAAAAAGGTCAACGTGTGGTAATGGTATATAAAACTACCATCAATCCTTATAACCCTGAGCTACCTATGCCCTGGCTCAAAAATAATGGAAACCATTATCTTTTATAAAACAATCTGGTCATTAAATAACATTCTATCGGCAATTTAGAATATATATTGAAAAGGAAAATTACATAGAGAATATAAAATTCAAATATTTCATAGGCAATAACAATGTAGAAATGGAGTATTCCTTGGGTGGAAAATTCAGACCGCCCGGCTATACATACTTCCAGGTAGTGGTACAAAAACTGGCCACTGGGGTTTTAAATGTGTATAGTTTAAATCTCACTGGATACTCTATGATTGTTGCCAGTGCCAGACAAAGTAAATACTCTCAGCAATAGCTATCCTGAACTGCTGATAAATCCATCAAACTTCATAAGAGACCTAGAGTTAATTAACAAGGAGAAAATTGTCTAGATGATATTGTTCCAGCAGACCACAGAGTGAAAACGAAAATGATAGACAAGAATTGAATCTTGACAGATGGCTGAAAAACTGTGGAAATATTAAGGTGGCGATGATAGCAATTCAAGTTGGAGCCCTGCAAAAGAGACTAGGGGATCTGGATATCAGAAGAATCGAGGCCATTCAGACCATAACACAACTAAAATCGGTTAAAATACTTCGAAGAGTCTTGAAGATCAGAAGAGATTTGCTATCACTCAAACTTCAGTGAAAAAAAAAAAAAACACCGGCTGGTATGAAAAAAATCCCAAGTAGTAAAATAATAATAGATGGCATCACCATAAAAAAAAAAAAAAATCAGGGGAATATTTTTAGTATTTACTATTTAGAAAACCTACCTCTACTTCTGTGATTTATTAGTTTAGAAAAATATCGATTTAAAAAAAAAAAAAAAAAAAAAATCAATTTTAGAAGTTGGGGGTCTTATTTACAAAGTAAATACGATGTCGAAACGATCTCTGACTTTCTGACACATGGTTCGACCATGAAAAAAAACGGAAAATGTTTAGGAATAGAGTTATCACTAATCAAAATATTGTCATGTGATTTAATGAGTGAAACTTAGTTTGTTTCAGCTGAGTAAGAATAACGCTGTTGTTTGAATGTAAAGATTTGAATATTTAGAAGAAAAAAAAAAAAAAAAAGAAATAAAGAAAAAAGGTAAACTAAATTCTAATAATTCTGAAACCAAAAATGAACGATATTTTAAAAAAAGTTAAAGTTTTAAAAGTACTTTTATACTTTACAAAACTTTTTTTTTCTAATGAATTAAATTTTACAAATAGGGAAACAATTATAAATTTAGATATCTCTTTGTGTGTGTATGTGTGGGATTAAATTCCCTGAAATTGATAAAAAAAATTGATTTAAAAAATCTTTAAGTCAATAGACAAAAATTATAAATAAAAAGGAAAAAAGAAACTTAATTTCAACAACTTTGCAACCAAAAATAAGCGAGATTAAAAAAAGTTTAATTAAGTCTTAAACGTATTTTCATGTTTAAAACTGATAAAAAAATTTTGATTATTTTTAAAAAAGTCTTGGCATAAATAAATGAATTAATGTTACCAAATGATTTTATCATATTTTTTACTTGCAATAATGTCTCAAGGACTATATAAAATTTAACAAATATAAGTTTTGTCCATTTTCATCATTTATATAAATCGTAAAATAACAAGTTAGTAAAAAAAAAAAAAAAACTACAAGTAAATAATAATAATATTCTTTAACCCCCGCCTCACTAACATTTTTTTTTTCGTACTTACAGAGGTTGAGAATCTTTCATTAAGGCAACTAACGGAGATAAATCCAATTTCCAATGGCCAAAGTCACAAGTACAAGGCCCTGACATATTACATGTTTCAGCTGAAGTATCAGTCAAAAGAAATCCGACCAAAACAGAAACAAAAATTAACGTTCTGCTGCTTTCGCTCATTTTTGGATTTTCTTGTGAAACAACTGCCAGGCGGTGTGAGATGAAATCAATCCTGTCTGTTTGCTAAACCTTGTTTTATTGGTTTAAATGGTTACCGGTGTCACCACATTTATGATAACCTTGTAATATTGTTCCATGATTTATCGAGAATCAGTCTGTTAGTTAATAGTTATGTACGAAGTTTAGCATTAAGCCAGAAGTCTGTGATATCCACAGAAAATCGAACACAATAACAATGGTCTATTAATCCAACTTAATCACCAATACATTGCATGAGATGTCCTATGTTAATTAATATGTCAACCTCTACAATTCTGAAGTGCTAAAGAATAGGAGTGGCTTATGCAACATATCTCACTGGCCACTGTTAGTGGTAACTCCGTTGCTATTTTATCAGTAGGATAAGGGGAAATTAATGATAATGATGATGAATGAATAACTTTTTAGGGAGTTTAAAAAATATTCATACTTTTCTGCGAGTGCTTTTAGTAATTTACTAAGATTTTTTGCTAAGATGTGGCTATAGGACTTTACACTCCTATAATTTAACAAGGGCGGTATGCCACTTGTTCCCACAACAAAGATGGCGGACGCTCACATATTCAGTCTCGGGAAACCATTGGCCAGGAGAACCACGTCATATGCTTAAAACTACGTCCGTGCGTAAATTTTCATCCTGCGTTTGGAGCCTCTTCCAAGACGTGTATTTTCTATAAATACGTTGTTTTCAAACACCCTTTCTCTCTTTTACCCAATTTCTTCGCAGTGGCAACACCCCCCCCTCCAGTGTGAATCAATAGGATTGAAAAGCAACAACATGGATGGGCCTCGCAGACATTCAAAATATACATTGACTATGAGACTTTTTCCAGTCTCAGAGAAACCGCCTGTTTCCAACCATAAAAAAAGAAAGACATTTTAAATATGTAATCCTTTTGTAGTTTAGTTGTGTTACACACATACACACACACACACTCACACATATACACACACGATTATTTCGTTAATAGAATTAGCGATATTTTTTAATGTATCAATATAAGTTTTATTATAATATATAAATTTGTTTTGTTCGTCGCCTTGTTTTAAATGTTCCTTTTGTCTGTGCCGTTTTACAACCTTTATTCATTTCATATCTTTTACTCATTTGTTGCATATCTTCCTTCATTTGTCTTCATGTTCCTTTACTATTTTTTCCATGCGCCTATTCTACCTTTTTTCTAAACACTGAATATCAAACTTCAACATAAAATTGTGGGGAGCGTAACTACAAAATAACATGTCCCCCTACATGGCACAAGGCTGCATGAATAGGGCACTCAGTGAGACTTGAACTCATTCATGAAGGTTTGCTAGTCTAACTTGCTAACCATTATACCACCTGAGGTGCTCTAATAGGTTTTTTTCTATGCTATTTTAATTTCAGTTTCCCCCAGTTCATTATCTCCATTGACATATTCTTGGAACTTTCAACAGGTGGTCTCGATAATATCAATTCTGCTATTCGAGTAAAGTTGTAATTTACTAAACTTTTTTGCTTAGATGTGACACAAGGTCATAGGTATAAATGTTAACATTTTTTCTATCACCTGTGGAAGATTCTAAGAATGTCTTCACAGGGATGGTGAACAGTTGGAGATTATTTAAAATTGTATACGAAAGGTTAGGTTAGGTTTCTTTGTTTATTGGCATATCAACCTTTATGGGTTATTTAATGTCAAAGCTATCCTTCTAGAAGAACAGCATATCCTAAAGGTGCTCCCATAAAAGATTTTTTTTCATCACATTGTATATTTATTTAATGTTTAAAAAAAATTGAAGATTAATCTTTAAACTTTGAAAGTTATTAATTCTGTTTGTCATATTCCTCAGGGAAATTGCTGATTGTAATATTGTTTTGATCTGTTTCCTGGTATATAAGTCCTACAAGTCAGTTTCAATTGATTTTAATGTTGACTGTGATGAGTAATTAGTTTCTGCTGGCGTATGTATATATGTACTCAACTCCTCCACATGAACAGAATGTGACACAAGGTCAATTTTAAGCAGAGTTTGACAGGTTTGAATTTATAGATTTCCTTCTCCTTGATTAGTTGCCATACCAAATCAACGAGCCCTGTCTTCCCTACTATTTACCCATAGCTGAAGGGAGAATGTGGATATATACCTTTCCCGGGAGTATTTTCACTATATGAAAAATGCAAACAGCCTCGTATGGGATTTGAACTTGGATCATCTAGTCCATTTCACCAAGAGTATCTCCTACAGGCATGTGTATGTACCCGAAGGCCAATCTGAAACTATTTTCAACACAAACTGTATAATAACAAGACAGGTGCTATGCCCCCACCACAAAGTCTCTTTGAGCTTCCAGATCTGATGCTAAATCATACATGAGTGTGGTGTAAACTTTTTTAACTTCTTTCAAGAACCCAAATAGTAATGTTCACTTCAACAACATCTTCTTAAAAAGTAAAGACTGATTGGAATTCTACTTGCTCCATACAACTTCACCAATGAACCTAAGAGAAAAAAAGGCTCATAAAACAATCAGAAACTGAGTTATGCTTCTCTTAGTAAGCCAATTTGAGTTTCCAGTATGGTATAGGAAAAATGCTGATTTGTCCCAACAGGCAGACAGGACCCCAGCAGCAAAGTGACATAGCCATTCATGATGGTTAGTATGACAAGTCACCAACAACTTAACTTCATATGTGGATTTCCTTCATGGTCATTCTCAACTATTCATTTATACAATATCTCATAGCACACGGATTTTTCATGTCATCCTTCCCAACCACAACTGTAGTATGTGATATATCCCTGAATAAACAAATGAAATACACAGCAAATGTCCATAAATGAAAAAATAAAATCTTTCTTTTTATCTCAAACACATTTTGTCTCTATTGTTATGTTTACTTCTCACTCTTTTTCAGTTAGCATATTTAGCCTTATAATTATATTCAAAGGAAATGGAATAAAAAATCTGAGTTCAAATCCAGGATGAAGATGTTAGTATTTCACTTTACTGGGAAAGACACGTATCCATCTTTTCTCTTGTCAACTAAATAGTTGAGAAAACTGGCTACTTTAGCCTTAGTTAGGTAACCAGTCTAAGAGAAGGAAAACTCTAAATTCAGGCCAGCTGAACTTTGCTAAAAAATTGACCTGCTCATTGTGGATGGGTTGGGTAAATACATATAATGTTGGAAGGACAAACTTGATTTCTTGATTTCGGTAGCCATGATTCTATTATTAAAACAATACTGAAGGAACATCAAGATCTGCAAAAGATGAAACTCAGTTGGACTTCACTGATGTATAGCCAGTGACTTCAAAACCATGGTGATTTAGCTAAGTATAATTTAATAGGAGAACTACTATCATAGATGTTATGTAAATAAAAATGGTTTAGTATTACTTGAGTATTTATTATCAATGTTATCATATATATATATATATATATATATATATATATACATGAACAAGTATAGAATCTCTGATCAAATCAAATGTACTAGGCAAACACATTGTTTGTATGAAAAACCAAAGGCTTCCCAAACATTAATTCTACTGTGAACTGCTAAATAGAAAACCAGGGGAACACTATAAATACAACCATGAAATTAATCTCAAATTGATATTCTAGATTGGGAAGAAATAGCAGTGAGAGATCTAAGTGCAGAAAGACATTTCAAACAAGATTTACCTCTTGTAAAATTCATGCAAGTTTGAAGTGACTGCTGCTGAAGGGAACAATGTCGGATTCTCTGGTTTGATAGCCTGCTTGGAGGAGTTATATTTGTAATCGGGTTTTTCTTTGTAAAGCTGGATATTTTAATCATGTGAAGTCTCATTAGAGATTTAAACAGAACACACTTGCTTTGAGGCTAAGGGGTACCACTTCCATCATTTGAAGTTAAGTCTTGAAAAAACACATGGAAGTACCCAAAAAAACCTTCTTCAAGAACTGAATCAAGTACTATCAACAATCATCACACTGTCAGTCAACTCTGTCACAAGTTTTGCAAGACTGCAGCTGCTGGTTTGAAAAATCATCTAAGAAGATACGAGAGGAGAGAAGACAACAACCAAGACAATGCTGAAGGATCAAGGGATGGCAATCATCTGTGAAGAAGGAGCAATCATCATATATATATATATATATAGGGAGAGAGAGAGAGAGATACAAACATAATGAGAATTTTAGTGATATGTATAAAATATATATATAATCTTATATCTTAATTAGTTCATAAGTATTTGTTTTATCAAGTAAATGAATAAACCAAATTATATGGGGAGGGGTTAGACTAAATCAACAATATTTTGGAAGGGCAGTAAGAGAAGTTGAAATTAATTCTTAAGCTAATTTATTGATGAAAGATTCTTACAATACTCACTTCAGCTCTATTCATAAAAGAACTATTCTTAAACTGCAACTTAAAATCAAAGACGGTTTATGTTCTTCAACTTTGATGTAAATTCTAAATTAGCTCGATGACATCTTTTTGTATCTTGAAACCTGAGGTAATTTTTGTGCTTCCTTTCTCTCGGCAATACCAATAAAACAGAAAGAAAACAAGAGAGTTCACTTTAGTTGATGCAACTAAAATAAATAATGACAGTATCACAATTCCAATACATTTCTGTTGTAACATCGCCAGCAAATGGTACTGGGTACCAATAGATCAGCTCTCAAAAGAAGGCAGCAGCTGGAAAAAAGCCAAGTTGACAAAGTTCATCATCTTGTCCAGTGGGCTAGGTGTAACAAGATATGCTTGATCTAGAATGCAACAGTTTTTTTCAAAGTCACAAGTGATTGGCTATCTAACTGATGCTGGGGGCTAGCTGGATGATGTCACTCCTGTGAGGTGGAAGTGGGATAAGGTAGGTTGTGGTGTTTTATAAACCTCAATATAAGACAACAGATTTCTTAATTTGCTCCCTCTTTTTTGGTGGTTGGGGTATGAGGAAACATAATTTTGTCTGAACAGAAAATGAAGAATGAATCAAAGATATGAGAATAACCCATTTCAACTAAAATGAAGAAACTACTCCACACTCTGTGTCCATTATCCATTCCTGCTTACTTTCATGGGCTCAGGGACTGAACAGGGTTTGGTTTGGTTTTATGGCATATCAACCATTGTACGTTATTTAATGCCACATCTGGTTTATACATACATATTAAATATATTTCACAGTTGTCTTTTACTCAGTGCGTATCTTACACAATATTGATATGATCTTTATATATTTTTTGAAACAGCACCTCCACAAATTGATGTCATGAACTGGTTTGGTTTGGTTTCATGGCATATCAACCATTGTTGGTTATTCAATGCCAAATCCTGTTTTTACATATATATCAAATATATGATTTGTAAACATATTTTGTAGATACACAGAGTTAAATGATCAAACAGTTCTATTTCTAACAATTCAATTTAGCGTGTCAACAAAGTTAAATGGTTCCAAGTATTGCTATGTATCACAATCAATTCAATTAAACATCAGTCATCTGTTTACACACAGTTAAATGATCAGTCTTATTTCAAACAATTCAATTTAGCATAGATTATTTGTTTGCACTCCGTTTAAATGTCATACAGTTCTATTTGACCCTCAAATAGGACTATTTAGTGCTAACACTCCGGGTTTGAGTGGACCTGAGAGTGATGGCAATGAAGATGTATGCCGCATTCCTCAAAGCTCCAGTGTTGCGGGAGCCTCACCATCAGATTGTTTAGTGTCATATCCTGGACACTAATTTGTGTGTGTGTGTGTGTGTGGGATCTTATCCCCTCTGCAGAGATGCAATCCGTGTATTCTACAGCCCAACTTGACTGGGTGACTGGACAGGGAAAATAAAGTAACAATGTCTTAACACTTGTTTGTTTGGGTTTTACGGCATATCAACCTTTGTAGGTTATCTAATGCCAAATCTATTTTTATACAAATAAACAGTTCTATTTCAAACAGTTCAATTTAGCATAAGTACACAGTTTAATTGTTAAAAACATTTCTATTTCAAACTATTCAGTTTCGTCAAACAGTTCTAATTCAACAATTCAGTTTAGTATAAGTATAGTTTTTGTTTACTCACAGTTAAATGTCAAAACAGTTCTATTTCAAACAATTCAGTTTAGCTCAAGTACAGTTTCAATGACAAAAACAGTTCTATTTCAAACAATCCAGTTTAGCATAAGTATGCAGTTTAAATGTTAAAACAGTTCTATTTCAAGCAATTCAGTTTAGAATAGATACACTGTTTAGTTCAATTTAACCCATAGATAGGACCCTATCAGGTGCTCCCACTTTGGGCCAGAGTGGACCTGAGAGTGATGGCAATGAAGGGGTGCTCTGCATTCTCCAAGGCTCTTGCATAACTGGAACCTCACCATCAGATTGTTTAGGGTCATCCAGGACACTCATTAGTGCGAGTGGGGGATCTGCAGAGATGCAGTCTGTGTATTCTACCCCCCTGCCCTGATAAAGTTGACTGGGTAAGTCTTAATGTTTGAGAAAAGTTGTGTTTATATGCTTCTCCTCCCTCATCTAATGATTAGCTATTACAGACATAGAAATCATTGGTGACTAGGTTACTTTATTTCTTTTTTCATCATGAGAAGTTTTAGAGAGTCCCATTGCATAATGAAGTGAGTGAGTTTGAACTCCAGTACTGCTATTACATTCACTTTCAGACTAATACCCTTGAGAAAAGTATGAAACCCTTTTTTGCCTCAGTTATGATTTACATAGTATCACCGCCATTCTTCTCCAAAGATGGCTTTGGCATCATATAATGATAAGCCATTAAAACAATGAACTCAAACTCACTAGACGTGAAATTTCTGAAAATCTTTTAACATACAAAACTATACTTAATAGTGTAACTTGAATACACGATAATAACAACATAAACCTAGAAATTTAGGATCATATCACCTGATTAATTGAGTAACATTACTTCATTGCAGTTAAAGTCAGAGAAGTTCAACTTTGCTGAAATGGTGAAATAAGCAATCATAATACAGGTAAGGAAATAATTTTTTTCTTTTCTTAAATGAATATTATGTTCATAAGTGTCCCAATTAGTATACTGTAAATTCTAATTTGGATCTGCAAATATTCTTGCTTGATTTCTGTTCATATTAAATAAGACCTTGTGAACATTTTACAATTCCTGAAGATGTATAACGAACCAATTTAATGATTCAAGGGAAATAACTTTCGATAACGTTTCATCTCGTGATCATGTTTTTCTGATAGTTGATAAATCTTATTCAAAACTTTTGCAATATCAGCACTGATGTTCAAATTCAGTCAGTAATTGATAAGTATTTTCCTGTAAATGAGGCCACTACTTTTATTTAAACAAAAAGGAAGGTTGATATAAATAGATATCTAGTTACATCAAAATTGTTAATATTGTGAAAAGTTTTGAATAAAGAAATATCAAGGGAAATATATCTATTTAATGCAAAATTTGTACAGGGATAGATAAATGAATATTTGAATTGACCTACCAGTGGCAAAAAAATTTCAAACCTAAAATCCTAAAGAACAATAGTTATGACTGTAAACATGAAATAATTTCAGTGAATGTAAATTGTAAACTATTTTGCTTTAGACTTAAAAAATATTCAAGTTCTATTTCAATCTCTTAATTTTGAGCAATTAAATTTTTGATAAGAAGAAAAAAAAATTTGAAACCTATGTAAATTTAAAAAGTCATAACTACTGATATAAGTTGATTTGACATTTTTTCCCAGTTTCAATGGGAAAATTAGCAAAAATCACTGCCATGTTCATTGTGAGAACTTCTAAGCAAAGTTTTTGGTGGGTTGAGCAGCATATCTTAGTCAGATCAGTCCCATCTAAAAAAAAAAAAGACTTGATAAAATTAAAAAAAAAAATTTTTGTGACTAATCTTTATTTTTAGAGTTCAGAAGACCTTCTTTTACTCAGGCAATTTGTTAGATTTGAAAATATTGATTTTCTTTGTATTTATATTTTAAATATTTGAAAAATATTGATTTTTTTTATGGTTTTGAACTTGCCCATTGGCATAATGGTCAAAATGTTTGCCCATGGTCAAAGAGACTAGGGTTTAATGTCAGGTCGAGTAATACCAAAGACTCAAAAACTGGTACTTGATGCCTCCTTGTTTAACACACAGGATTATAAGGTATGGATCAAAGGTAAGTAGAGCAACCTAGGGAAAGGAGTAGTGCACTCCCTGACACCTCAATGTAGAAGCTATTGAAAAGGGAGCCTTTGGGTTGTCTTTGACTGCGGTTGACTAATTTACTTTTGTTTTTGGATGGTGGTTCTATTTAAAATATAAATATAATATCAAAATGGACACTGACTTTCTAACATGAAGGTACATGGGTAATCTTTCTCTTGTTTTTATTCGCATTATTCCCTAAGGAAAATAAAATTGATATTTGAAAAATTGTTTAGAGAATTTTTGCAATCATCTTAGGAAAAATACTAAAGTTGATTTTATTAGAATAAAAATAAATTGCCCATAAAGTCAGGATTGCAATCTTGTTTTTATTATTTTGATGCATTGTTAGGTAGCAAATATTCTAAGGAACTTCCTCCACTTTTTCATTCAGAGTTGAACTTTTCAGGAACTCTGATCTTTCTATTTTTACACAAATTTTTGATTTAAGCTTAAAGGCCACCTTCTTTGGTCTTTAGAATCAATCTTGAGGCCCATTATATAAATTCTGTCAAGAATGTAATTAACTGAAAATAAAGGAATTAATAAGTGGAAGTACTTGATAACTAGCATTGTCATCTCCCTTGAAAAATTATAATTGTGGTAAGTGTAAAGATGTAAGTAAGTAAAGTTAGCGACCATAGTCGAGGGTGACCCGAAGGCTCCCTTTTCGATAGCTACTACACCAAGGTGTAGGGGAGGGCGCTACTCCATTCCCAGGATTGCTCCACTTTACCCTTGAACCGTACCTTATAATGCTGAGTGTTAAGCAAGGTGGTATCCTACTCTATTAAGTTCTAAATCAGATTAGAAATTGCTTAATACTCTTAATTTAAAAAATTATTGTTATTGAACTGACAAGAAACTTAGTACAATGTGCCACTTTTACGGCATTACAGTCACATGCATACTCTCCTGAGAAAATATGTTTGGAATATGTATATATATATATATATAGCTCTTCATATGAATCGAGCTCTCGGTAGTCATTAAGCAAATATATGTAAAACAAATCGAATTGTGATACATAACCGTTTAAATTTCTTTCACTTGCACTGGTTTCCTCGTGACTGAGTGGTAGAATCTTGGAATGGCGTTTGAGTCAAACAGGTTTTGATCCCAGCTTCGGAAATCTAGCCTTTCTAGCCATACTGAAGAGTTCTGATAGAACAAAACAGATCTGTCTGTGGATGACAGTGTATATATATATATATATATATATATATACTCCCCTACCCCTGAAGGGCAGAGCTCTCTAGCGAGGGAAGTAAATGGTTGCCATGAGTGTAATGCAAGGCTCTTCATATGAATCGAGCTCTTGGTAGTCATTAAGCGGATATATGTAAAACAAATCGAATTGTGATACATAACCATTTAAATCTCTTTCACTTGCACTGGTTTCCTCGTGACTGAGTGGTAGAATCTTGGAATGGCGTTTGAGTCAACCGGGTTTTGATCCCAGCTTCGGAAATCTAGCCTTTCTAGCCATACTGAAGAGTTCTGATAGAACGAAACAGATCTGTCTGTGGATAATTATGAATAATCAAAATTTAATGCTAAAGGTGTTTTTAAACTGCAAAATCTCTAGAGTGCTCTATGCATGAAAATGCAGAGGAATTTCACAGTATATTTCAAGTATAAAATATGAAAATAATAAAACATGATAAAACTCATTATTTATAGTTCCACATTGTTGATCCTTAGGTGAGTTTTAAATTCTTAATTGTTGTTATTATTTATTAATAATATATTTAATAAATGTAGGGTGTTTTTAGTTTTTTGTTCATTGGTAAAATCTATGGTAGGTTCTATTTTGTTTAATTTATTGGTAATTTTTAACTCATAATGTGGATATATAAAGTATCATCTATGTAACAGAAATATCTAGAATCTTTAAGTATTATAAATCTAAAGGGACCTGATTTGAGAAATTCAAGAAACGGACATGCAACGTCTTCACTAAGACATGGATCCATGGGTAAATTCAACTTTTGTTTATACAAAATAAATATTAGTTCTAAATAGTGACAGTATTCTTTATTTAATAAGCTTTTTTTAATCATTGGTAAATCATACATTATTTCAATAGTTTTGATATGATTTCTAATCAAAATATTTTCTAAAGTAGATTTTTATGGTTATCAACAGGAAATATATTATTTTATCTAATAAAAAAAAAAATACTAAAATTTAAAAAGAATTTTTCTAAACTATACACACAGACGTTATTTTAAAAAAAATGTTTTTTCTTAATTCTTAAAAGGGTTCTAAAAAGAAAAAAAAATTACAATAAATAAATCACCCTTTCTTGAAAAAAAAAATGTTTTAGAACACTAGTTTTGTCACATACAGAATTATTATAATAGAATGCTCAGAATTTTCTCATTTTTTCGTTTCATTTCTCATTTGAAAAAAAAAAATTGGATAAGATTTAACATTACATTCTAATATCACTCTGGAGATGTTTAAAAAAATAAACATTAAATCATTAAATATTGGCATATATATATATATATATATATATATATATATATATATATATATATATATATATATATATATATATTACACGTCAAATAACACCAAATCAGTAGATGATAATCTAAGGTAAAAAAATTGTAAAAATTAAAAAGTATTATTGGATTTCGCTATTGTTTCTTTTTGCTTTTCTTTTTATAATAAATTATAATTGAGTAGCCTCCCTTGATAGAGAACAAAATTCTTTCCCTTGAAATTTTGGTCATTTTAGAATTGCTTCCCTTACAAAAAATTTTTAAAAAATCACAACAAAAAACTAATTATGAACGCGAAAATGTAAATATAAATCCAACCTGCAATGTCTGTGCTGTATATCAGATAGAAAGTCGACAACCAGAAAAGCCAATAAAGATAAATAAAATCTGAATTGCACTCAAAACCCCATTAAAATTGCATTAATAATTGCCATAAATATATTAGAGAAGAATATGAATAAAATGCTAATATATATTGAAATTCATAGTAAATGGAATCTGTTTTGGGGAAGAAAAAAATAAACCAAAAAAATACTCCATAATAAATGTTAGAAGGCAAGAAAAATCTGTTTCTATTTTCCTTGCAAATGTGCTAAAAATTTGATCCGAAGCATTTCTAAGTTTTATTATACTTTTAATATATCTAATTCTTTTAACTAATTCATTAGTATTCATTTTTTTTTAAATCTTGGGCGGGGATTATTTTTTGAATAATAGAAGTTAGAAAACTCCACTATTTAAAAGTTTCAGAAAATAGTGTGTGAGATATAATTTGAACCAATAGCCTTAGTGATTGAATTTGGATTATATAGAATTTTGTAATACTTGTTTGGATTTCAATCAGATACATTAAGTAAGTAAATATTTATGTTTTTCTTTTCAGTCAATTCTGTCTCATATTGATTCATGCTGAGGAGTATTTAAACCAGACATGAGCAACCTCTTTTCAGGTGGGCTTAACTACTGAAAAAGTTCATGGTCATTTTTTTGTTGAAGGTACCCCAACAAACAATTTTTACTACAGAAGACAATGTGCATAAGTAAAAAAAATCTCTTTTACATGAAAATTTATGTCTTGGGCAGGCCATTCAGAAAGGACTTTCAGTTACATGTGGCCTATGGGCTGCAGTTTGCTTATGACTAAGTTAAATTTTGAGATGGGACAAGAGTGTAGTATCTCTTCTTTATCCTCAACTGTGATCTGTTTTCATGCAGGGTGTATAACTATATTGTTATCTTTGTGTTGAAAAGAGGTCGACAATCCATGGTCGTCTGGAAACATGTGGCCCTTGAGGTCCATCTGTGTGGCACTTCATCACACTTTGAAAATCTTCTCTTCACCTTTTGATGTTAACTGTGAAGAAGTAACTTACAACTGCAGATGGCACCCAATATTCAGAAGATTTGAAGTTCAAGTTTCTTGCCACATTCTCTATTTCTATAAGAACTCAATGCTTCAATCGAAATGATTTCTCAACCATCTACACTCAGCAAGTAGTGAGTATGTTTGGTACTACATATCACTGTCAACAGCAGCTCTCTGAAACAAAACTTTCCAAAAGTACAGTGTGTTCATGACTGTCAAATTATCACTTGTCAGGTGTGCTCCTTCTGTCAACATCTTCATTTGATCTGGATATTACATCAAATGTTTCATTTATATCTTATGATTGTGATGAATTTAGCAGGGTCTTATCTGTTTTTTTTAAGATCACGTCCTTGTGACCTTTGGGCTGAAAAGGTTGAGGAACTCTTGCTGTAGGTCATGGTTAAAAACAGAAAAAACATGAGCTTGGTCAAGAGATTCTTTAACTATACATATATATATATATATATATATATATATATATATATATATCATCATCATGTTGTGCCGCCAGCATGGATATCCTTGACCATCTCTCGCCACTTTTCCCTATCATTCATCGCCTCCGGCAGGTCTTCTGAGTTACATCCTGTGTCCTCACATAGCTGCTGTATGTAAGTTCGGGCTGGTCGTCCTGCTTTTGCTTGGCCATATGTGGGGGTCCATAGTAGTACGTCACTTACGAGCTCGTCTTTGCTTCTCCAGCATTGTCCGGCGTGTCTGGCTCATCTGACCTGTATAGTTTTCGTGATGGGAGGCAGGTGGCCGTACTGTTGGTGTCTCGTGGGGTGTTGTTGCCAGGACTTGTTCAATATTGCTCTCAACATTCTTGTGTAGTTGCCGTCAAGTTTCTTCTCCAGCCGTTACATATATATATATATATATATACATACATATATGTACACATATATACACATATATATATATATATATTTTTTTTTTTTTTCATCATACGTGTGAAAGCATGTGCGATACCCTGCCCTCATCAGGCACCAATCAGGGTGATAACACAGTTTTGGTAGTTCAAGGCGGTACTGCCACTCCTGGTGGTACCAAGCAGCTTTTGCTACCGGACAAGGTATTTAAAAGAAATATATATATATATATATATATATATATACGCCAGATCAACTAAAAGCCGTGATTACATTGGACGTTCGTTTATCTTCATTTTAGTGCAGCTTGTGATTTAAAAATGCGTTTACTTTCAGCCGTTGATGTCATAGCAACCGTTTCTTGATGTTGCGTAATCACACGGGAATGGTGGTTCTGCGTGCATTTCATTCATGTTGAAATCCCTTC